>JAJOOR010009616.1:0-26587 GCA_036250505.1 Solanum acaule
CAACCAATTCTGGGGTTATGTTGAGTTTATTTAAAGACTTCCGCTTATCTTTCTATCTTATTCTTGTTTTATAAATTCTGTATCGTCGGGTTTTTTGGTGTTAGGCTGACGTGTCCGGTGGGGTTTGGGCACGTGCCATCACATCTGGTTTTGGGGTGTGACATAAAAGTTGATCAAATCTACTTTATAGTCATTTTTTATGGGGATGTTTGACAAAATTAAAAATAACTTTAAAAAGGTTTAAAATCAAAAGTAGGACTCTCCTTACTTTTCATTTTTTGATTTATAAGTCATTTAAGTTTGATTTTTCATGTTTTGACTTAAAAGCTACTCTCTTTTTTCCAGCCAATCCAAACGGGCTCTTACTGTAGTTTTTTCTTATGGATTGTTTTTGCTATCATGTTCAAATATGATTGTTTTTTTTATGATGAGTATTAAATTTATGCACTTACATTTTTTTATTGGTAGCTAAGCAGGGTCAAAGCTAGGTAGACGGTGAAAAAATATTATATATATATTGAAAAAAATTGGTGTTGAACACCCTTTGACTTTTTCATCTATTTACATTTTATATTGTGAAGTCCCATAGTGAAAATTTCATCACCGTCACTATAGCTAAGAGTGCACCCACGATTTTTAAATTCTAGATCTACCACTGATGACAAGGGTGATGGTGGTTATAATGACTAGTAATAATGATTGGTGATTGTGAATAGTTTGATTATGAAAATTATATACACAAAATATCTCTCAATTATATTAAAACTTTATTCAAAATTTTAATGATTAATGCACATTCAAACCAAATAAATATTTAAATCTTACTGTAAATAAATCAAAGGTCTGACCCATTAAAATTCAGACATCCACAAATGTGGTTTTAGACGATAGGTTTTTTTCTTTGTAAGATTGAAATGGGAATCATAATATGATATTTTGAAGAAAAAAATAGATTCAGCATTGACTCATTTCTACTTGGATTAACAATTAATTTTTCATATCTTAACATTATTTTCAATGAAGTGTGAATATTCGATTAGTAAGCTATGAATTATTCATATTATTCTTTATCCTCATGAATATTTATTTTCTTCAAAAAGTTTAGTCAAACAATTTATTTTTTTTAGTTTAGTCAAACAATCACTTTTAAAAAATATATCTTTTTTTCTTTGTGAAGCCAAACAAGCTATTGCACGTAATTATATTCATATTATTAAGGTATCAATACAAGTTTATATCTCCAATAGCTTTTTTTTTTTGTGTGTGTATGATGAGGCTTTTTTTTTTTTTTAATCTTTCTCGTGGAAAATTTGAAACTCCGTAAATTGAAGAGTTTTTTTCTCATATCACTAATATAATGATATCCACAATGTAGTTATTAAATATGTATTAACTAGTGAATGCGAAGAGAATAAATTTAATCAAATATCTTTAAATAATCTTTCTTATATTATATCAAAAATATTTAAAAGATCTTTTTTAGTTTTCAAGTTCAAACAATGTAATAATAACGGTTGTAATAATTCAATGTAGTATGAATTTTTTATTATTGACGTAATTTAAAATAACAAAATATTTTCTTTTAGTTGAACAATAATCGATTGGGTGATTTTTGATGCACTTGAAAAAATATAATACAATGTAAAATATATTATAAGAACTGTTTGACTTTTTAAACAAAATGAAAAGAATTAATTTCACAAATGATCATCGAGCTAAAGATTTTTTGTAGCAAAGTCGTGGAACTAAATTTTATATTGAAAAATGTAAGTTTTCAATATATTTCATACATAATAATCGTCGAAAAATTCATCTATTTATTTATGTTATTTTTAAATCTGTTTTCTTCTTTTCCTTCTTTTTTTACTCAAATCACTACTATCATCTTCCTTTTATCTTGTAATTTTCTGCCTTGTCTCCTTATTTTTTTCTAATTATATCACACTAAATTTATTCTTTACTATTAGAAAAAATAATCAAAATTTTATTTTTCTTATAAATTTTCATATTATTTCAATACTCTATAATCCTCATCATTTGTAAAAAAAAAAAAAATACAATGAGAGAACTAATACTTCAAGGTTCACAAATTGAATGCTAGAGGACATTTTGATATTTTTCGATCTTCGGTATATTGAATTCCTAAATAGGATTTGTTCTTATTATCATAGATCTATTGTCATAATTTTTATTGGCATAAAATGTTCAAATTTGCACAGATATATTCTAATGAATTCATTTATATAAACAAATCAAAATTTCAATTTTTTTGAGGTAGTAAATCTTCTCTTGTTATGAGTTCTCGATTTTTTCTCATGCATAATTTTTATTTATATAAATACATTAAAAATTCAATTTATGAAGTAATAAATCTTCTTTTGCAATGATTCTTTCATTTTGTCAATTTACCTTCATATTATGAGCTCTCTTATCTAATTTCATTTGTACATAAATAAAATAAAATTGATTTATCTAAGGTAGTAAAACTTTTCAAAAAATCAATTTACCTGAAGTAGTAAAATTTATTTTACAATAATTCTTTCATTTTGTCAAATTTATATCTCCAAATTCCAATAGCTTTTTTATCCTTCTCTTGGAAACCTTGTGGATATTAATTACTTTGAAGGGAAAAAAGAAATGCAAAAAGAGCAATAGAACATTTTAGAAAAAATAAACAAACAATATTTATTTCATTTGATAATTCCATACATTAATTAATTAATTATTCCAATCATACATTTTCTTTATTTCTCTTATAGAAGGACCAAAATAAAATCCATCTTCCTTAAATACCCAAATACAATAATTAGTATCACCCGTTGAGCAGTGAGGACTCAACTCTTTAGTATAAACATCAACCATTGCGTGTTTATCACCCCACCAAAAACGACAAAAGAAAAGGGAACGACCTTCATCATTTGGGTGGAAATGAAATTCAAAATCACCGCCTACTTTAGGATAACGATATCCAAGATCGTCTTTGGCTGATGCACAATGAATCTTTGCAGGTTTATCATTATTTGGAAGCCCATTAATAATATGAACCTCAACACTTTGATCAGCTAGGACTTGATAAGTGCTAATAATATATGAGGAAATTATGAGTAAAATGAAAAAAAAATTGGCCATGATGTAATTGAAACTTATTGTTGATTTATTGGGATTGTAACAAATTCTCTTCTTTAGCTATTTCTTATATATAGCTTAATTGTAATAATTAGGTGACTTCAAAAGGAATTGTTATTAAATGGCTTTTTTGACTTACTAAGATCATAATATAATGTTTTTTAAAAAAATAGATTCAACATTAACTCATTTTTTTTTTACCTTTTTTAACGGTTGAACTTTTAGTCAAAGTAAAATGAGAAGCATTAAATTTGGTCAAAAGTATTAAATTGTTTTTGGAATAAATAACATATTTAAGAGAAGTTATTAGGAATTAGTACTAACAATGTGTAACAAATAATTAAAACACGAATTTAAAAAAAATGGAAAAAACGAAATAAAAGAAGTCCTAATATAATTAATTAACAAAATATTTTTTTCATAAATATAGTAATTTATAATTGACAAAATAAATCAATCCCTTGATCTTTTCTCAATTAATTGATTCTTATTTTGATTATTTTATTATTCCTTTTTGTTCTCGATCTTGATTACTATTTTAACTTTTATTACCATAGGTTTCAACACGTAATTTTCTCTCTGTTAATCCATCTTTTTTGCTTTTCTGATATATTTTTTTAATTTTGATCTTGTTATTATTTTTTAATCTGATTTTTTTTTTTTTGGAAATTAGAATTCGATTTTTTGAAATTTTTTATTTTATTTTTAATCTGGAACTTGATATTTTGAGGAAAAAATCGTTTTACTGAAATTTTGATCTCATTTTTTTTTGTGTGTTTTTCTATATCTAAAATACTTTTTTGTGGGTGAAATAAGTATATTTAATTCTGAAATTTATTTGTATAAATACGTATTTTATTTGGAATTTTTTTTATTTTGATTTCTCCTTAAGCGTTTTGATTTTATTTTCTTTGCTAAAGGCCTTTGATTGTTTTTTTTCCCTATTGATTCGGATAATATATATTATTATTTGTGTGTGTGTGTGTGTGTGTTCATTTGCCTGATTGTTTAATTCTTTTGTAATGGATTCTATTTTTTGTATAAACTGTTGTTTAAAAAGGGTACATTCAAAAAACTTATTTCATACCATTAATAAATAATTTGAATTATAAGAATTCTCATACGAATAGTGATTTAAATTATGTGTTTTCTACTGTCAAAAATTATATATATGTTAAATTGTATGAATTTGACATGAATTATGATTTTAAAAATAAATGAACCTACTGTATGATTTTTGTATGAATTTTAATTTCCAAAATAAATGAACCTACCATATGATTTTGATATGAATTGATCATTATAAAAAATGGTTCATATTGATTA
Organism: Solanum acaule; assembly: GCA_036250505.1. Taxonomy (NCBI): domain Eukaryota; kingdom Viridiplantae; phylum Streptophyta; class Magnoliopsida; order Solanales; family Solanaceae; genus Solanum; species Solanum acaule. Next base: position 4,453 of record JAJOOR010009616.1, read on the forward strand.
TTTTTGTAGTTTGAAATTTGAAAATGGTAAGAAATTAGTATGACTTTAAATTTTAAGGAGTGAATATAAATAAATTTGATTTTATTTGATTTTTTATCGATTATATATCAATTTTATACCGAATATACATATATCAATTTTACACCATATGTGTGTGTGTGTGTTTCTATTGTCCAAAATTATATATCTTATGATTTCGGTATGAATTATGATTTTAAAATAAATAAATCTACTCTGTATGATTTTGGTATAAATTTTAATTTCAAAAATAAATGAATTCATCGTATGATTTTGGTATGAATTTCGATTTTGAATTAATCATTGTAAAAAAAAATTGGTTCATATTGATTATTTTTTGTAGTTTGAAATTTGAAAATTTTGAGAATTGTATGAAATTAGCATGACTTTAAATTTTAAGGAGTGTTTATAAACAAATTTAATTTTATATCAATTATATATCGATTTTATACCTATTACATATACCGATTTGATTTTATATCGATCCTATACCAATTTTATATTGAATATATATAGATGAATTAAAAAATAGCTTGATTTAATTAATATGAAATCATATAATCGGGAGAGAGTAAAGAATTGAATATCGAATTTATTGAAAAAAATAGTGTAAAAAGAAGAAATATTTGGAGAGAGAATGATGGAATTTTATTTTTCTTTTTAAAAATTGATTATAAAAGAGAGGAAAAGATAGGTTCATCGATGAGTTCGTAAATTTTAGCCCACTTAATAGATATATTTAATAACTAATTTTATCTTCCTTCCTTGAACTAAGCCTAAATATGGTTAAAGAAGAAAAAAAGATCACACTTAAATATAGAATATATAAATTGAAGAGAAAAAAAATATAGTACTTGTATTAATTATTAATTATCTTTAAAAAGGAAAGGAAAACGCAGCCCCTCTTTTACTTATAAATATGGTAATTACCATAATAAATTAAATTAAATTAAATTAAATTAAATATAATTTAATTTAATCTGAATCTGTTATGACCTGTAATTAAACCTTTATACTTAGTAATTAATTATAAATAGTATATTTATACGATGTAATATATAACCATTGACTAGTTAAAAAAATGGCCAATTAATATTAAATAATATGTACATTTTATTTTGGTTATGATATTAGAAGTGTAAATTTGAATTTTAGAAAAAATATTTAAGTGATCATTTGACATAGCCACATTTTGTGTTTTTTTAATAGTTATTTTTTTTTTGTCGTCCAAGTATATATATAACTATTCAATTTTATTAGATTCGAGTTTTCTTGTATATATAATATAACTTAATACTGAAAAAGATGAACGACCTAAAAGAGAAAAATCAAACTAAAACAAATTATTTATTTTTCAATGTCTGAATATGCATAATTTATTTACTTATAAACATAATAAATATACAATTCAAATAGATAAGTAATGAAATATTAAAAAAAAGTTATAAACCTAACAAAATAAAATCACTATTTAATAAGAAAATGAAACATTTGTGTTTGCTAGTGATGATGCAGTTGTGGTGGTACTGAAAGTAATTGTCGATGTTCGTGGATAGTAATGTTGGTGGTGATAGTATAATGACCCGGTTGGTCATTTTTTAAATTATTTTTGAAATTATCATTTTACCCTTTCCGATATTGACCCCAAGTCTTTTTTTATTTGATTTTTGAAGTTGGGTTCGGGTTTTGAGTGAAAAGTTATGAATATTGTGAATTTTAAAGTTTTGAAAGGCTGAAGTTGCTAAATAGTGATTTTCGGTGTTTTTTGGAGTTTCGAGTCTTAGAGTAGAATTTTGTTGATTCCATTAGTCCCAGAATGTAGATTTTGTTCTAAGAGAATTGTTGATTTCAAATTCGGACTCTTTTCAGGATTTGAGGTCCTAAGTTAGAATTATTGAGATTTTAGCTTTTGAGTTGACTTTGATCAACATTCGGAGTTCGAATGCTCAATTTTTGGAGATGATTTTAAGCCTAAGAAAGCCTACATCTTACCGGATTTGACTCTTCTTCATCATAAAATCACTCAATTTCCCCAAGTACACTCTTATAATTTTTGACACTTGCCTTCTTAACGATCTAAATGATTCAATTAACCAAAAGAATTTAACTATAGTAAACAGTGTATGTCAATTCAAGTTTATATCTCCAATAGCTTATTTTTTTGTGATGAAGCAAATTTTTCATTTTTGTTTTCATCTTTCTCTTTGAAATTTGAAAATTTATAGATATTAATTACTTTTAAAGGCAACAGGAAATGCAAAAAAGCAATAAAACACTTTAGAAAAATTAAACAGACAATATTACTTTCATTAATTAATTCCATACATTTTTTTCTTACATTAATTAATTCCAATCATGCATTTTCTTTACTTGTTCAACAGAAGGACCAAAATAAAAGCCATCTTCTTTAAATACCCAAATACAGTTCATATGATAACGCCAATTTGAGCAATTAGCACTCAAGTCATAATTATAAACATCAAACATTGCGTCTTCATCACCCCCACCAAAAATGACAAAAGTAAAGGGTATGACCTATAATAGTCTGTTGGAAATGAAAATGAAAATCGTCACCCACTTTAGGGTAATGATATCCAAGATCGTCATCTTTAGATGCACAATGAAACTTTATAGGAATATCATTATTTGGAAGACCATCAATGATATGAACCTCAGTAAAAATATCATCACGAGCTAAAACTTGATAAGTGTTGATAATATATGAAGAAATTATGAGTAAAATGAAAAAACTTTTGGTCATGATGTAATTGGAACTTAATGTTGATTTCTTGCAATTGTAGCAGATTCTCTTCTTTAGGTAGTTTTTATAGGTCAATTGTAAAAACTAGGTGACTTAGGTCCCGTTTAGAATGGCTTAAAAAAGTAGTTTTTAAGTCAAAAATAAAAAAACAAACTGAAATGACTTTTAAGACAAAAAATAAAAAGTAGGGAGAGACCTACTTTTGGTTTTGACTTATTTTAAGTCATTGTTGACCTTGCCAAACACTTCTCAACTTATTTCAAGTCATTTTTGACTTATTTTAAGTTATTTTTTATATTTGTCAAACACTTTCAAAAGTCAAAATCTGGCTTAAAACTAGGTTTGACCAACTTTTAAGTCAATCCAAACACCCTTTTAATTATTAAATGGTGTTTGACTTTGTAAAATTGAGATTATATTAATATAAATGGTGTTTGACTTTGTAAAATTGAGATAATTTGGAAAAAAAAATAGATCAAATTCAGCATTAATAACTCATATTTACTTGCATTATTATGATAAATGCATAGTCAGATCAAATAAGTATTTAAATCTTGATTTGAATAAGTACACTTAATAATTTAAGATTTTAATTATTCAAATTTAGACCTCCGTTAAATGCAAACAAATCATGAGGCCTTAAACGAGATAAATTTATTACTCCATCTGTCCCTAATTATTTGTCCACTTTTTTTTTAGTTGTCTATTTCGACAAATCAAGAAAAGACAAATTCTTTTTACCTATTATACCCTCAATTAATTACTTTGAAAAAAGGTAGAACTTCTTGAAAATCTTATGTCTTTAATTCACCCCCTTCATAATTAATAGAGATAAAGTGGTAAACTCATTATGTCAATCATTGTTTTTTTAATAAGTGTGTCAATTTAAAAGTAGACAAGTAATTAGGGATTAACAAAAATGAAGAAGATAAGAATAGTAGAGGAAATTTTATGTTTTATTCTTCTTCACTTTATCTGTTCTTTCTTTTTCTTCATAACATCTTCCTCATTTCTTCGTTGATCGGTTTGTGCTCCAATATCCCCCCTCAAGTTGGAGGGGAGAGAAGTGACACCCAACTTGTGTAAAGCAGATCTATGAGAAACACGGAAAGGGGTTTGGTAAAGAAATCAGTGAGTTGCTTGAGAGAAGGGACGAAAGTGAGGGAAATCACACCGAAGAGGAATTGTTGCCTGACAAAATGGCAATCTAATTCCACATGTTTAGTGCGTTCGTAAAACAGTGGATTGCGAGCAATATGAAGTGCTAATTGACTATCAGAGTGAACAGGAACAGGTAAGGGCGGTGCAACAGAAAGATCGGTAAGAAGACGATATAACAAAGTGATTTCAGCTATAACACGACACACATATCTATATTCTACCTCGGCTAAAGATAAAGATACAGAAGCTTGTTTCTTTGATTTCTAATAAATAGGTGAACCCCCTAAACTAATAAAGAAACCAGAAATAGAACGACGAGAATCGAGGCAAGAGGCCCAATCAGTATCATAAAAAGCAAGAAGGGAAAGAGAAGGGTTAGAGTTCAAAAGAAGACCCTGACCAGGACTGTCTTTGAGATAACGGAGGACTCGAAAAGCAGCTGAATAATGAGCAAGTTTGGGAGATTGCAAATATTGACTTAGGATCAACACAGGGAAAGAAAGATCTGGACGTGTGTGAGTCAAATAGTTTAACTTCCCAACAAGACGCATGTAAATGAAAGGGTCGTCAAGTAGAGGTCCAAAGTCAGATCCATGTTTAATGGAAGGATCTAAAGGGGAAGACACCTTTCCCAAATTAGAATAATTATATTCGGGGAGCAGATCAAGGATAAATTTTTTCTGACTCATGATTAACCCGTGTTTCTCTTGTAAAATTTCAATACCCAAAAAATAGTGTAGAATTCCCAAATCTTTTATGTAAAACTCAGAATGTAAGAACTGCTTAATATCTGATATTTCCTGTGAATTATTGCTTGTGATGACAATATCATCCATATAGACTGCCAATAGCGTAACATGAGGTCCAGATACCTTAGAAAAAAGTGAATAATCATTTAGTGAAGAATAACACCCTTTAAAATTTAATGCACCTGCAAGCCGAGCATACCATTGTCGTGAAGCTTGTTTTAAACTATAAATAGATCTTTTGAGTTTACAGACATGTTGGGGACTTGGAGGAGTCACACCCATGGGAAATTTCATGTAAACCTCCTCCTGTAAATCCCCATGTAAAAAGGCATTATTGACGTCTAGCTGAAAAATAAGCTATTGGTTTTTTACTGCCATAACAAGGAGACATCGAATAGTAGTCATTTTGACCACGGGAGAGAATGTCTCGTGATAGTCAACACATTCTCTTGAACATCTCCCCTAATGACCAATCTAGCCTTAAGCATTTCCACACTCCCATCTGAAAAATGTTTCACCATTGTAAACCCATTTACAAGGCAATGCCTTCTTACCAGCTGGCAGAACAACAACTTCCTAAGTTTGGTTCTGTTCCAAAGCTACCAGTTCTTTGAGCATAGCTTCCCTCCAACTAGGATGATCAGTAGCCTGGATAAAACTTGTAGGTTCTAAAATTTGAGAAATGGAATTGAGCATATTCTGATTGTTAGAGGATAAAGATGTAAAAGAGTAAGATGGGGTAGAACAGGTGTGGCAAAACAAGCAGTAGTAACATTGGTAAATATGAGATTGTTGCAGATATAGTCATTCAAATAAACTGGTTTCTTAGATACCCTTGTAGATTTCCGATGAGTTGTAACAGAAGAAGGGTGAGGATGAGGAGAATGAGAAAATGAGGGAAGAATAGAATGAGACATAAGTGGTTCAGGGAGATGAAGAGAATCAGAAAGAGGAGGTACAATAGAAGGAGATTGAGATATGATTGGTGAAACAGGATCACTATCAAAACTAGAAGGAGATGTAATAGGGAAAATGGAATATGGAGTGGTAGAAAGAGATGCAAAAGGAAATACATCCTCGTGGAAACAAACATCCCTAGATATAATAATCTTCCTAGTGTCTAAATCCAAACATTTGAAACCTTTTTGAGTGGCAGGATAACCAAGAAAGACACAAGGTTTAGCTCTAGGTTCAAATTTACCCCTATGAGAAGCCAAAGTAGAAACATAGACTAAGCATCCAAACACATTGAGTATCACGCCCCGAGCCTACACCCTGGGCGGAACTGGCACTCGAGAACTATTTCTGGCCCCAAGCGAACCCTTGGCCTGGCTTACTTACTCAGCGGAACACTTAAACACAAGAAATAGTCTCAACTAAGAACTTATGAAATAACTTAGAATGTCTTAAAAAAAACATTCAAACTTGCCAAGATGGCAACTCAAGTCTCAAAACATAAGCCAATAATAAAATAGTGACAAATGAACTAACTGACTGACTATCTATGAAGCCTCAAACAACTGAGATGGATGTTGGGACAAGACCCACAATATCCTAATGAACTATATTACTGAAAGCAATAAAAGGAATCATTCGAAAGCAACGAGGCTCACCAACAACTTTAAAGCTCAACTAGAATCAATGATGCACTGGATGTTGATCCTCGTTACCTGTATCTGCATCATAAAAAGATGTAGGCCAAATGACATCAGTATATTGAATGTACGAGCATGCGAGGGGAATTCTAAAATAAGACATAATCTTGAAAGGAACTAAAGAACAAACCTGGTCTCAACTCAACTCAACTCATTTCAATATAAAGTAGTATAAACAAGTGCAATATAAAGAAAAGCTTTTTAAAACATGGATAACAACTTCGTGTATTTAGAAATACAATAGTAACTCTGGATGTATGCAAAGATACAATATAAACTCTGGAACGTATATAAAAATACAATATAATACTGTTGTGGGAGTTTCTCTAATCGACAACCATCACTTAAGAGCTATTGTGATGATACAACATTTTGCCTTACACTGCCAGGGCCGTCATATACCTTGCCGAGGGTATAGAACCTGACTACTAAGTGGATCCACTAATCTATGCTAAAAATCACTAAGGAATCATCTAAAAAGTACGACCATTTTCAACCCACGATGGCTACATGTTTATGGAGGCTGTGAGTTGTCTGAACTCTCCCCCATATCGGTGCTCAATACTACTCCCAAAATATGATACTAGCTCTTATATTTAAAAACATACATCTTTCTATGGTTTGAGATAATTGCTCAAAACTTAGCTCAAAGGCTCTTCTTGGAAATCAAAGTTTCATTTCTTGTTTAACTGTGAAAACATTTTAACTCTTGGGAATACATAGTCCCGATATACTCTTTTGAAGAAATGAACTTCAATCCTAACTCTTTACTCAACTCAAAGCTCAAGTCTTAAAACAAAGATAAAACGTTTGTAAAAGACTTTTGGAAAACTGTATGAACTTCTCTTGACTTGACTCTTAACTTTCCTTGAATTTGAATTTATGGATTTAAGGCTAGGATTCATGTTTCTGGATGATTTCTAGATGTTTAGAAGTCATTTGGAGTAGTTAGAATCAATACGAAGTGTTAGTACACTTTAAAAGGACTTAAACGGGATAAACGACGAAAAACGGGTGAGGGCAGACAACACGGGTGCGACCCTGGCATGCCGCGTCAGCCCCTAAGTTACTAGGGCTTATTTCTGGAGCACTGCTGGCGCGTCGCCTCAGCTATCCTAGCACAACGGGGGCGCGGCGCGCCAACATTGACCCAGGTAAAACCGATGAACTTTTCCTCTCATTTTCTGACCTTAATTCGATTAATTTTGATTATTTTTCTCAATATCTCTTTAGATTCAGGTACCCAACACATATACATAAGAATCTAACTCAAATTAACTCTAATAATCCACATTAAGCTCTCAAGAACTCCTCAATATCAACCCAAATTCAAGAACGAAAGCAATTCAAGAACACCCATCAAGAACATTCAAACTTCCAATCTTTTTAGTACGAATTCATGCTGAAATAAACATGTTTGGAACGTGGGTGAACGAACCCAACTTTATAAAAGTCTCACATACCTCGTAGGTATCACCCCTTGACGAAATCCACGATCTTAGCTTCAAGAAATTGACGATTCGTTGCTTCTTCTCCTATTTTCTCCTCTTCTTTTCTCTTCTCTCAAAGCCCTAACTTAGTTTTCAAAAGCATAAACTGAATCCAATCAGTTTAGACCCCAACTTAATTACCAAAAATGAAATTAATTAATTGGGTGGTGAAAAGATCATAATGCCCTTCTAACATCCGGTCTTGACTTTCCTTATTATTACAGCCTAACTTCAAATGAGCATATCTCACTCATATGAATTCGAAACTAAGAAAACTCGGCGGTGTTGGAAAGATAATTCAAAGATATTTCCTACGGTATCTTGTAGCACACCTAACTCATCCTGAGCTAAGAGTTATGGTCGTTTGAAGTTGACCCAAAACTCATACTTAACTTAACTTGGTCACACTTTCCAAATTTGATTATTTCAAAAAACGGTTTCTTTCTAATTCTAAGTCTTTCTAGTAGCGGGGTGTTACATTGAGCCTCTCATAAGTAGGTTTAGCTTAAAAAAGAATCTCATAAGGAGTATGTCCATGTAAAACTTTAGAAGGAATTCTGTTAATAAGATAAGTGGTTGTGAGAAGACATTCTCCCCAATACTGTATAGGGACCTTGGACTGAAAAAATAAGGCCCTGGAGACCTCCAATAAATGCCTATGTTTTCTCTCCACAACACCATTTTGTTGTGGAGTAGAAACACAACTAGTTTGATGAATGATTCCTTCAGAAGATAAAAAAGTTGAGTGCTCAATACTCTTTCCCAACTCAAAAGCATTGTCAGATATGATAATCTTGACTTTAATATTGAATTGTCTTTCTACCATTGATAAAAAATTCCTTATAACAGAAAAAACATTACTCTTAGTCCTTAGTAAATGAGTCCAAGTTCCTCGACTGAAATCATCAACAATTGTAAGAAAATACTTAAAACCATTATAAGTGGGTCTTTATAAGGACCCCAAGTATCTATATGTATGAGTTCAAAAAGGTAATCTAGATTGCCTTGCCAAGGGACAAACATCACAAGTACATTCAGACATAGAATGAAATTTAATAGAACTGATGTATTTCATTGCATGAAAGGGAAAATGCCCAAGCCTTTTATGCCAAAGTATTACATCAGATTTTGATTTGACAGAAATAGGAACTGAAAAAGAAACTGAAACAGACTGAGAGTAGTCCTTTGAAACTAGTACATTTTTGTGATCTCTAAAATAATGACAATGCTTAGTACTAGCAGGTTGAAGTAAGTATAGCCCATTCTTAGCTTCACCAATAACTGGAGCCCTCTTCAGAAAAGGGGCCTGCAAAAGACATCCAATGGGAGTGAATATAAGAACAGACTGAAACTGTTTGAAAAATTTGTCAACTGAGAGTAAGTTATACTTGAATGAAAGGACAAATAGAATATTTTCAAGTACCAAATCAGCAAAAATAGGTACATTGCCTCTGTGAGTGATAGTAATTTGAGACATATTTTACTTCTATTTTTGCTCAGAGGTACATGTGCTCAGAGGCTCCCAAATCTATAATCCAAGAGCTGAAGTTTTTATTAGTTAGACAAGTTAAAGAGTGTGTATCAGATATGCCAGCAGTTGCATTCACATTCCCTGAAATTCCTGCTTCAGGTTGCATCATAGAAGTAGAATTGTCTGGTATCTTCTTTCCTCTATAGTATTGAAGAGCTTTGGAATATTCTTCCTTAGTTAGAAACTGGTTCATGTTATCTCCTTGTCATGACCCAGACCATCGTGATTGGCACTCACACTAACCCTCCGGTGGGAAAACCATAACTACAACCCAACTAAGCAGCCTTAACCAAAATACTACACATTTAAAGATACGGAAGCAGGTTTAAATGCATAAATTATATAGAGTTCCCATAAACTCCAAGATTTAAATAAACTAACCAAACTAATGCGAAAGAACAACCCCTAGAACCTGAAAGTCATTGTACCAAAACTCTACTAACGACAAGTGTATAGGACGAAAATATATGTATTTGTATTTGTATTTGTATATACACTTTTCTCTCGCTTTATACAAACGCAAACGCATTTTATACCAAAATGTATAAAATGACTAATTGTATACCGAATCAGATGGCAAAAAAAAGGAGATGTTTGCTGCGAATTACAATTCAAATAAACTATGGCTATAGCATTTATTTGAATTAATAGTTTGCTATTTCATACAATTTTCCCTAAAAATATGATCAATTAATATTAAATAATATCTACATTTTATTTTGGTTATGATATTAGTAGTGTAAATTTGAATTTAGAAAAAATATTTAAGTGATCATTTGACAGAGCCACATTTTGTTTTTTTTAATAGTTACTCTTTTTTGGTCATTGAAATATGTATATATATATATATATATATATATATATATATATAACTATTCGATTTTATTAGATTTGAGTTTTCTTGTATATATAACATAACTTAATAACTGAAAAAGACAAACGACCTAAAAGAGAAAAATCAAACCAAAACAAATTATTTACTTTTCAATATCTGAATATGCATAATTTATTTACTTATAAACATAATAAATATTCAATTCAAATATATAAGTAATGAAATATTAAAAAAAAAGTATAAACCTAACAAAATAAAATCACTATTTAATAAGAAAATGAAACATTTGTGTTTGCTAGTGATGATGTAGTTGTGATGGTACTGAAGTAATGGTTGATGTTCGTGGATAGTAATAGTGGTGGTGATAGTGTAATGACCTGGTTGGTCATTTTTTAAATTATTTTTTAAATTATTATTTTACCCTTCTCGATATTGACCCCAAGTCATTTCTGATTTGATTTTGAAGTTGGGTTCGGGTTTTGAGTGAAAAGTTATGAATATTGGGAATTTTAATGTTTTGAAAGGCTGAAGTTGTTAAATAGTCCTTTTTGGTGTCTTTTGGAGTTTCGAGTCTTAGAATAGAATTTTGATGATTCCATCAGTCCCAGAATGTAGATTTTGGTCTAAGAGAGTTGTCGATTTCAAATTCGAACTCTTTTTGAAGATTTGAGATCCTAATTTGATAATTGTTGAGATTTTAGCCTTTGAGTTGACTTTAATCAACGTTCAAAGATATGATTTTAGGCCTAAAACAGCCTAAATCTTATCGGATTTGACTCCTCTTCATCATAAAATCACTCAATTTCCTCAAGTACACTCTTATAATTTTCAACACTTGTCTTCCTAATAATGATCTAAATGATAGAATTTATTCAATTAACCAAAAGAATTTAACTATAGTAAACAATATATTCTCTCTCCCCCACCATTTATTTAAATGTTTTTTTGTTACCCCAAATCAAACTAAGTAAATTCAAATATATATCTCCAATAGCTTATTTTTTTCTGTGATGAAGCAAATTTTTCATTTTTGTTTTTATCTTTCTCTTGGAAAATTTGTGGATATTAATTACTTTTAAAGGCAAAAGGAAATGCAAAAAAAGCAATAGAACACTTTAGAAAAATTAAACATTGATTAACTCCATAATTTTTTTTCCTTACATTAATTAATTAATTAATTCCAATCATGCATTTTCTTTACTTCTTCAACAGAAGGACCAAAATAAAAGCCATCTTCTTTAAATACCCAAATACAATAGTTTATATAATAACGCCAATTTGAGCAATTAGCACTCAAATCATAAGTATAAACATCAAATGCTGCGTCTTTATCACCCCACCAAAAATGACAAAAGAAAAGGGTACGACCTATAATAGTCGGTTGGAAATGAAAATGAAAATCGTCGCCCACTTTTGGATAATGATATCCAATTGTCGTCTTTAGATGCACAATGAAACTTTATAGGTATACTATTATTTGGAAGTGCATCAATAATATGGACCTCAATATAAATATCATGATGAGCGTCTAGTACTTGATAAACGTTGATAATATATGAAGAAACTGTTGGGTTATGAAGGGGATTAGGGCGTCATGTGGAAGCTTACAATTGCAATCAAGACGGTGATAAATTAGATGAAAAATAAAGAGATACTAAAACATAATATTATTAATATGAAAACTAATTTAAAAGAAAAATATTATAACTGTTGAGAGAATAAATCTCCCCATAAACAAAAGTCTCTCTACATTGTGGATACTATTGTGTTGTGTTAGAAGAAACAAACCTATATTTTTAGAGTCCTAAAACCTTTTCTTACTAGAAAAGGAGTCCTAAAGGAGAGAATAAGCCAAATATGAAATAATATTATATTTTCCTTTCAAGAAAAGTAAAAACATTTATGGTAATGTTTTGTCTTTTCTTTAAGAAAAAATAAATCTTAAATTATGGTAAGAAAATCAGGGCAAAACCCTAACAAATCTCCCCTTTTGGCTGGATTTTCTTGACAAAGCTTGATCTGTCTTCTTCATTGCATGATAATCTTGTTCTTCACAAAATCTCCATCACTGTTGCTTGTCATGGTTAAAAATAAAGTTTAAAATATATGGGTTAAAAATATTTTGTTTTATTTTTAAAATTGCAGCAACAGGAATGTTGAAAATATGGTTGAAACTTCTTCTCCACATGTAGCTTGACAAAAATCTTCATTACCATCAAATTTGTTGCAAATTGATTTGAAACCACTTGAGCCTTTCTTCAATCTTGTTGAACCATTGGATCATTGAACCATGTGCTCTGATACCACTTGTTGGGTTATGAAGGGGATTAGGGCGTCATGCGGAAGCTTACAATTGCAATCAAGACGGTAATAAATTAGATGACAAATAAAGAGATACTAAAACATAATATTATTAATATGAAAACTAATTTAAAAGAAAAATATTATAACTGTTGAGAGAATAAATCTCCCAATAAACAAAAGTCTCTAAACGACTACATTGTGGATACTATTGCGTTGTGTTAGAAGAAACAAACCTATATTTATAGAGTCCTAAAACCTTTTCTTACTAGAAAAGGAGTCCTAAAGGAGAGAATAAATCAAATATGAAATAATATTATATTTTCCTTTCAAGAAAAGTAAAAACATTTATGGTAATGTTTTATTTTTTCTTTAAGGAAAAATAAATCTTAAATTATGATAAGAAAATCAGGGCAAAACCCTAACAGAAACTATGAGTAAAATGAAAAACTTGTGGTCATGATGTAATTGGAACTTATTGTTGATTTCTTGCAATTGTAGCAGATTCTCTTCTTCAGGTAGTTTTTATAACTCAATTGTAAAAATTAGGTGACTTAATTATTAAATGGTGTTTGACTTTGTAAAATTGAGATAATTTGAAAAAAAATAGATCAAATTCAGCATTAATAACTCATATTTACTTGCATTATTATGATAAATGCATAGTCAGACCAAATACGTATTTAAATCTTAATTTAAATCAGTACACTTAATAATTTAAGATTTTAATCATTCAAATTTAGACCTCCATAAAATGCAAACAAATCATGAGGCCTTAAACGAGACAAATTTATTACTCCCTCTGTCCTTAATTACTTGTCCACTTTTTTTTTTTAGTTGTTCATATTTACTTGTTCATTTACACAAATCAAGGAAAAGACAAAAAAATTACTATTATACCCTCAATTAATTACTTAAAAAAAGGTAGAACTTCTTGAAAATCTTATGTTTTTAACTCATCCCCTCCATAATTAATAGGGGTAAAATGGTAAACTCATTATGTCAATCATTGTTTTTCTACTAGGTGTGTCAATTCAAAAGTGGACAAATAATTAAGGACACAGGAAGTAAATAGTTTTTGATTTTGTAAGATTGAATAAGAATCATATTTAATTATTCTGAAGAAAAAAATTAGATTAAGCATTGACTCATTTTTACTTGCATTAACAATTAATTATTCATAATATCCTAACATTATTTTAATGAAATGTGGATATTCGAACAGTGGGCAATGAATTATTCAGCTTATTCTGTATCTTCGTAATTACTTATTTTCTCAAAAAATTAAAAAATAAAAAGTTTGATAAAATACTTTATTTTATTTATTTAGCTTTTCAACAATCTAGCCAAACAGGCTATTGTACAATTCAATTAATTGAAAGTTTAATATATTTACTTAGATATTATAGAATAACTAAGGGATCAAATATGTCAAAATCATATTATTGAACTTTTGGTGATAAACAATTTGTGATTGACATGTTTGCTCCCTTAATTATTGATAAATTCTGATTTCCGTTCCTATAATATCATATTAATCTTTCCATTAATTAAATTGTGAAATTTAATCCATTTGTTTTTTAATTTAACATAATTAATAACCGTTTCAACACTCAATTACTCTTGAGATGTGTTAATTTTATATTGTTAATTAAACTTCATATTAATTTGACGATAATATAATTTTATAACTAGTTAAATTAGAAGGCAAATCTACGTTTGAAAAAAAAGTTGCCAAGTGACATCTCTTCATTAAAAACATTTTACCATATACTAAACGAAATGACACTACATGATCAAAGATACCTCTTGCCTCCTTAGTTTAGTTCTTTGATAACATTTTTCTTGTTTTTTTTTTATAAATATCAACACCGTTTACTGAAAAGTCTATGTACCTCACCGAATTAAATATATAACATATTTCTTACATAAAAAGACCAATAATACATATTATTTTTAATTAATTGAAAATTGAAAATTAAAAATTCTGAATCATATAATATAATAACACAAGAATCAAAAGGAGAAATTTAACCATAACTCTTCATTTCCAACAAATTCTAATATTATTTCTGCCAATCATGCATTTTTTCAGTGATATCAGCATTAGAACCCAAATAAAATCCATCTTCTTGTACTTTCCAGTAACAAGTACGGATTTTAGCCTCAGGATCACCACAATAATCTTTTAAGTGCCTATTAAAAACATCGAACACATTTTGTTTTTTACCCCACCAAAAATGACTAAAGTAGAGAGTGCTTTCAAAAAAATTCAAGGTAAACTGAAAATTAAAATCATCGCCCACCTTAAGTAGTTGGTATCCAAAATCATGATTTTTCGATGCACAATGAAACCATAAAGGTATATTATTATTGGGGAGATCACTAATAATATGAACCTCGAAACGTATGCTGTTCTCAACCACTCTTGCTTCTGAACAGATATTAACAACATATAAGGTGAGGAGTAAAATGCAAAAGTTTTTTATCAAATTCATTGTTGATTGTTTTGTAATAATCTTTTTACTTTAGCTACATTTTATAGGGATAAATCATTAATGATTTTGCTTTAAATAAAATCTACTTTATGAAGTTGACTAGATTTAGTCTGCTGGTCAACTTTGGTAGTTGAATTAGATGTTATTTAGATTGTGCTATAATTTGTAATTTTCCTAGTTTGTAATTAATTTATTGAATTAGAAAATAAATGTATATCTTTTTCAAAACTTTGACTAAACATATCACATTTTAAAAATAAGTATTTTTGTCTCTTAAAAACTTGGTCAAATAGATTATTGCACAATTTAATTAATTAAAAATTTAATATGTTTATTCAGATATTATAGGGATTAAAATCAATTTTTACTGATAACTAAGGAAGCAAACATGCCAAACACAAACTGTTCTTCTAAAAATTATTTCAAAAAAAAATAATCTTTTCAAAATAAATTAAATTTTATAAACCTGACAAAACATACTATTAATCAATCATTTGTAAGACAGGTAAATGAAAGAACATGCATAGCAAAAGCAATTTATATATATATATATATAGGAACCTAAAACATGTATTTATGTTTTATTAACTCAAGGTTAAATATGTTGATCATATACTCCCATTATTTTATATTACTTGACTTCTTATATTAAAAATATATGTTTTATTTATTTGTTCATTTTACAAATTAAGAATTTTATTCTTTTTCCTTATGCTTATTCTTAACATTAAACAATCACATAAAAGTATTAGCCGTCAGATTTAAAATTTCAAAATATCATTAACAAAATTAGTTTGATAAGATATAAATTTAATTATAATTTTCTTAGAAAGCGTATAAAATCAATAAGAAACAAATAATATTAAAAAGAAATTACAATACAAAAATCAAAAGGTGAAATTTATCAATAACTTACCGATCAAAATTTAAAAGTAATATTAATACTTCCAACCATACATGAGATATAGTTGATCAAGTTGAGGACCCATATAAAAACCCTCTTCTGTTACTTTCCAGTAACAATTTTGTCTTTCAGTGTAAGAAATAGAACATCGATATATTAAGTGACTATTAAAAATATCGAACACATTTTGTTTATTACCCCATCAAAAATGACAAAAATAGAAAGAAAATTCATGGTAAATTCAATTTGAAAATCATCACCCACTTTAAATATATGATATCCATAATCTTTATTTTCAGATGCACAATGATATCATAAAGGTATATTATTATTTGGGAGAGCATTAATAATATGAAGCCGGAAAGATGAATGGAAATCAATTGTTTCTGCTACTGAAGAAATATTAGCGATATATAAAATGATGAGTAAAATGAAAAAGCTTTTAGTTAAATTCATTGTAGTTTTTTTTGTTATAAGTTTTTTTTTTTTACTAGATTTTACACAGATAAATAATTTTTTAAAATTTGACTTTATTAAAATCTAGATAAGATCATAACTTATTATTATGAAGACTTTTACTGATAAAGTTAATATTGCTCTTATCTTAACTAACAAACTGCTATGAATTACGCATATTGCTTTTGATGTTTAATTTCTCTTTTATTTTTCCTTTTTGATTTTGTAACTAGTTAAATATAACCATTTTTTAACGGAAAAGACAAAAAAATATTACTTTTAGTGTGAAGTGTTAAAAATACACCTATACTGGTCTACTTTTTTAATTCCATATTTAAACCATTGGACTGTGACGTTTAATACCTAAATTATCACTAATTAGTTTGAGAAATATCTATTAATATTAGTTAAGAGTTAAAGATTAAAGTATCACTATTACAAAAAATTATTTTTTAATAAATAATTGGAAGTTGATGGTTAGATGAGGTGGGGTAGATTTTTATTTTTATTTTGGAAAGGAGTGGATGATTTAGTTGGGTTGGGGGGTGGAGTGGGGGGGGGGGGAGGGGGTTTGAAGTAAGAATCTTTTTAAAATAAATTGGGGGCGGGGGTGGGTGGATTGTTGGGTGTATGGGGGAGGAAGTGGTAGAGGTAGAGCGGGGTAAGAAAAATGTTTTAAATTTTCTTTTATTTTATTTTTTTACATTTTCTTTTTTTTGTGTTAAAAATATACATATATTTTTAGAAAAATATTTTTTGCAACTTGGCAAGTAAAAAATACTTTTAAAATGTATATGTATATAATCTAACACAAAACAAGAAAAAAAAAATAGAAAAAAGAATTACATAGCTAGGTGGGTGAAAATTATTTTTTAAAAAATAAAATAACTTTGAGAGTCATGATGATATTACTGAGGAACGTACTGGCTAATTTCACACTTACCTATGAGCTATGAGAAAAGAGGTTTCTGGAACAGGTAGTGGGTACCGGCTCGCTATTGCAAGTCTATCGAAGCCTACGCTACTTATTGATTATCAAAAAGTGAACCTCCCGGCCCTATCCACCTGGGGCTACCCCTACCCTAAGATAAGACGGTTCCCGCCCTCAGGTCAGGGAATAGAGCTAACTATATCGAAAAAAATAGCAATTCCTAGTCCGAATCCGCCTGACTTGCCATTAGAGTGTTCTTTCAGACGTTGAGAGGAAGGGACCCGCGGACACACCATCAGAGCTAGATTTTGCTTTGGATCGATCAATTGCCCCAACCCATCATCGAATGAGGTTAAGCGCAATAAAAACTAGATATTTATTTTTGAAAGTGGGGTGGGGGGATGATTAAAAAAACTTATATAAAATAAATTTGAAAAATTTGAAAAATAACAATTTGGTATGTGTGTGGGCGAGGGGGGGAGGGGTATGGTGGGAGGAGGTGGCGGGGTAGGATAAGAAAAATGTTTTAAATTTTGTTTATTATAAAAAATATTTTTTTATTCTGATATTTTATTTTTTAACTAATACTAGTAATTTATTTATTTTTTGTCAATGTGATATATTTTGTCCATGTGTTATGCCATACCACAATTTTTTTTTGAAATAAAACTGATAGTATGTTCTCAAACTAATGAATGATAGTTTAGGTATGAAACTCACACTCTCAATAGTTTATGTATAAAATTAAAAATAATAATTTATGTGTCTTTTTAACACTTTGCTCATATTTTTATTAATTGGAGATTAAATATGTTGAACCATACATTTTCTTCGTTTACTTTTACTTATTACATTTCGCTTCTCCAGAATCAAATTGTATCAATATACTTTTACATCTTATTAATATAGGAAGAATTACGATTCATAATATTTTTTGAATAATTTTCAAACATCTAATTTTAAGATTAAGAAATTAACCTAATTTAATTTAACTTCAAAAATTAATTAAATTAACTTAAAATAAAACATAATAAATAAAAATGAACAAAAAGAATATAACACAACAACCAAAAAGCAAAGTTTATTAATAATTTAAGGACCAAAAGTAATATTATTCCATATTACTCAATCCAAGAATGCATAAATCCTAGTTTATCAAGTTGAGGACCAGCAAAAAAACCATTTTTTTGTACTTTCCAGTAACAACTATGGATCTCATCACCTGAATTAGAACAAATATAAAACAAGTCTTTATTAAAAACATCAAACCTAATTTGATTTTTACCCCACCAAAAATGACAAAAGTATAGTGTGGTCATCATAGGAAAATTCACTCTAAAATCAAAATGAAAATCTTCGCCCACTTTAAGAATATGATATCCAAAATCTTTATCTCCGGATGCACAATGATACCATAGAGGTATATCATCATTTGGTAGAGCACTAATTATATGAACTTCCCAATGGTTAACAGAGCAATCAATTGTTGATGCTAATATATATAAGGTGATGAATAAATGGATAAATATTTTATCAAATTCATTGTAGATTTCTTTGTTACAATATTTTTCTAGTTTAGCTAGCTTATATAGAGGTGAATAATTAAATGATATTTTGTCTTTATTAAAATCTAGATAAAATCAAGTTAATTTCCTATATATTATGGTCTACTAAATTAAATGTTCAGAAAATTTCATTAAAATTATTGTTGACTTTTTTTCCTTGGACCATTTTTTTACTTTCATCTTTATGTGGTCAACCAAGTATTGAGAAGAACTCATAAAAGTCACTTTTGAATTATTATTTTTCCTTATATTATCATTCAAGTATGAAGTATTATATGGTCAACCAAGTATTGAGAAGGATCCATAAAAGTTACTTTTGAATTATTATTTAATTTTCCTTATATGATCATTCAAGTATTGAGAAGATTTCGATAATTAGAATGACTTTTGAATTTATTTTTTCTCTTATATGGTCATTCAAGTATCAAAAAGATCTCACTAAATTAATTTTAAATTTTTCGTACCTATATAGACATCCAATATTGAGAAAATCCCACTAAAATCAGTTTTAAATTATTATTTTTCCCTTATAAAGGCATTCAATTATAGTTTATGTCTTAACAAAAAATATTTGTTTGCTACATATTTTATTTGACATGCCATGTTATGTTAGTTAATTTCTTTTTTTTAATGTCATGATAAGACCTAGACTAACTTTAGATGCACAAATATAAAATTTAGTCATCTAAATTTAAGTATACTAACCAAAGATGTCAATTCGAAAAAATATTAACGACCCACTTGTAACTCCGACATGATATTAATTCAAATTTTGAAGTATCGTAAAGTTGTAACTTGCATTTATATATATTTTTTATGAGGCTTAAAGGGTCATGTTATCTAATTATCTATTTGTAAAAAAATAATTTAAATTCTAATAAAATTCTATCCAAGTATCTAATAGACGAATTACTTGATTTGTAGCGATACAAAAATGGAAAATTGTATGAAATATCAAACTATTAATTCAAATTAAATGTTATAGTCATAATTTATTTTAATTGTAATTCGCAGCAAACATCTCTTTTTTTTTGCCATCTGATTCGGTATACAATTAGCCATTTTTGGTATACAATTAGTCATTTTATACATTTTGGTATAAAATGTGTTTGTGTTTATATAAAACGAGAGAAAAGTGTATATACAAATACAAATACATATATTTTCGTCCTATACACTTGTAATTATACAAATACAGATCTTATTATACAAATTACAATGTATAAATGAATTTATATACAAAACCGAACAATTTGTATAAAATTGGATGTTTGTAGCGAATTATACAAATCAAAAGCTCCATAGCAAACATAAAATTTGCTATGGAACACAATTATGCAAACTATAGCTATAACATACAAATATGATTTTTATGTTTGAAGTTGCTCAATTCATTATCAAAATTAAACAAGAACCTTTATTTACTATATTTAAATTAATTAATAACTGAACCGTGAAAAGACTTTATCTACTATATTTAAAGACATAATTTGTTTTATAGTAATACTTTAATTTTAAATTTTTAACGAATACTAATAATTTATTTAATTTTTGTCAAGCTGAAATATTTTGTCCACGTAAAATGTCATGTAATAATTTTTTTAAAATAAAAGAGAGAATCTAGTGCACACACCATCAAGAGAGATGCGTTTTTAAACTAATTGTAACATCCGGCAATTTGAAATAACTATGAAGAGACTTAGAATTGGAAATAGTCATTTTTGGAAGGAATTCAACAATCTGGAAATTTGGTTAAGTATGGGGAAAAAATGAGTTTTTGGCCAACTTTGAACAGTCATAACTCCTAGCTCAGGATGAGTTAGGTGTAGTTCCAGTTATGTTTGCGAAGCTCGTGGAATGATCTTTCCAACGCCACTGAGTTTGCTTGATTACGAGTTCGTATGAGTGAGTTATGCTCTTTCGAAGTTGGGTTGTTGGTAAGGAAAGTTCACCCGAAATTGTAAGGGTATTTTGGTCTTTTCCCTAACCAATTCTTTTTGGTTATATTAAGGGTTTAGACTTATTTTTAGATCAGTTTTTCCCTTTTTAAAAAGAGTGAGAGTGAGGGTTTGTGAGTGAAGAGGAGAAGAAGAGGAGAAAGAGAAGAGCAAGCAAGGATTTCGTCGTGGATATCGTCGGGGGTGATCCCTATTAAGGTATGTGAGATCATAGTGTTCGATTGGTTCATTCCCCCACATGCCAAACTCGTTTTAATTTCCGAGAATAGATTTGGTTGTGTTTTGTTGAAGTCTTGTGGTTGTGTTGAAGTTCTTGTTGATTTGAGACAGGTTTCTGGTTGTGTTTTCGAGTTGAATCTATTGTGTATTAAGGGTTTTAATGATCCCAAGTTTTTGGGGAAAGAACCTCTGAAGTTAAGAGGGTTTAGAGTTGGAAAAATGAAGGAGAAAAGTCGGACAGCTTGCATGAAACAAGTCTGCGTCGCGGACTTGTTCCCTCTGTGAACAAAAAATCTGCTCCGCGTCGCGGACAGGATGCGGACTCCACTGTTTTCAAAAGTTAATTTCGTAAATTTTCTTAAGTTTAGCTATCCTAAATCATTCCTAAACATTATGAGATCTTTCCAAACACAAATCATGAATCCTCGAATCCATAATTCAATTCAAGAAAGTTAGGATCAAAGTTGAGTCAAGTAAAGAGTATAGAGTTTCAAGTTAAGTAAAGGGTATCGAGTTTCAAGTTAAGCCAAGAGTTTAGAGTCAAGTTCATTTCTCAAAAGTCATTAGGGAACTAAGTATTCTCAAATAAGTTTTAAAGAAATGTTTTCACATTTAAACAAGATTGGAAACTGAGATTTTCAAAGAGCCTTGGGGCCAGTTTTCCAGAAAAAGAGTAATCGCTTTCTAAATGAAGCAAGAGAGGAAACTGAGATTTCCAAGATAACCTTTGAGCTAAGTTTTTGAGTAATTATCTCAAATCAGCAGGAAGAAATATGTTTTAAAAATATAAGAGCCAGTACATTTTTGGGAGTAGTATTGAGCACCGAATTGGGGGAGCGTTCAAAGAACCCACAGCCCCCACAGAACCATGTAGCCATCATGGGTAGAAAAGGTTCATATTTTTCAGATGAATCCATTTCAATTAGACTAGTGGATCCATTAGGCAGTTCAGGTCCTATACCTTTGGCCAGGTATAGGATGCTCTGGCAGCGTGAGGTTGATCGTTGTATCATCACTATAGCTCTTATGTGATGGTTGTCGGTTAGAGAAACTCCCACAGTAATTATTGTATTTTTATATACATCAGTTCATTTGTATTTCTA
>JAJOOR010009617.1:0-31765 GCA_036250505.1 Solanum acaule
AATAATAATAATAATAATAATAATAATAATAATAATAATAATAATAATAATAATAATAATAATAATGATAATAACAATATAATAATAATAATAATAATCTATCTATATATAATCTATCTATATATCTATCTATATATAATAGGAGAGAAAAAAACGTCACGTGTCATTACCACAATTATTCTTAAATTTTAGTTTTAAAACTGATATTTTTAGTTAATTTAAATAATAAATTCAATATTAAAAACAAAGAACAATATAAAACATTTTTTTTTTAAAAAAACGTTTTGAAACTTAACATTTAAATTCAATTTTAAAAACAAATAACAATATAAAACCACTTTTTTTTTTAAATCTATTTTGGAAGTTAATGTTTAAATTCAACTTTAAAAATAAATAACAATATAAAACAATTTTTTTTTAAAAACATACATTTTGCAACTTACCGTTTAAATAACACTAAAGCATATTTAAGCGATATACAAAATTGTAAAGAAATCTAAACCTATCTAATTATCTATTCTTTTTTAACTTTTTTTTCTGTTTTTAAAAAAAAATAAAAAGAAACTTCAACTATAAATAATTATCCCTAAAATTCTTCACCCACTTACTTAACTTCCTTCCCCAAAAAAACTCAACCGTATTAACTCACTAAATTTAAATACGATAGTCTTTTCTTTAGTTTTTCCAGGAAAAAAAATGCATCTCAATAAAGGAAATTCAAAACAATAATAATCCTTACCATTTATGGAAAGGTAATTTTTATTATTATTATTATTATCTTTTTCTTCTGTTTTATGCGGTTTACATTATCAATGAAATAATCCCGTTCCAGCGGCTTCGACGAAACAGTACCCAGGTCAACAATTTCCTGGGGTTCTTCCCATTTTCTAAAGTTTTTCATTGATTCCCAGGCTATAACTAAGCATTTAGGATAATATTCTTAGCTAGGATAGTCATTAATTGTACTTTATTTTGAAAGTTCTGGATGTTGAAGATGATCAATTGATGAAGTTAGGATCAAGCCATTTAAGTGATGAATATATGTAGTTGTAGAAGGAGAAACACTTTTAAGACTATATTCGATAACTATGCAAGTACGTAATATTTTAATTTTTTTCATCTTATGTTTTGTTTCAAAATCAAACTGTGTTGATGTATTTATATATAATTTATGATTCTTTGTTTACTGCATATTTCATATTTATAATTTTTTAATCTTATTTTTTTAACATGCAGTTAATGATGAAACTATAATGAAAATTTTGAATTGAAAGATTAGAAGTATTTGAATTTGAAGATATTATATTTTCAAAAGAAAAAAAACTATTAACTTAATTAAAACTAGAAACGCGAGGCCTTTCCTCGCTAGTTGGAAGATCTCAATTTATAATGAAGAAATGATAGTAGCTCTATGTTTTATAGGCTTTATCATATTCAGTCGGAAGAGTTTAGGTAATACTTTCAAAGTGACTCTCGACGGGAGAATCCCGGCATGTTTATAGAATTCTAAATAAACTCTTACTATTTCACAAATTTATCTTTTCAGATGTTAACAAATATATTTAACTATATTTAATTTACATATAAATGAAAGTACTATCTCTCTATATTAATATAAATGAAAGTTGACATATATCTGATTGCAATTTATTTATTATCTGATGATGGTGAAAACGTTAATATGACAACAATTTCAACAATGACTACAGTGATAATGACGACGATGTTGATGATATCGATATTACAACAATGAATGGCTGAAATGATAAAAGAAATACAGCAAAGTAGATCATCATTATTCATTTTGGATCATTTCAAGATTATACTGGCAATGGTAAAGGAATAAACATTGATAGTTTCATTTCATCACCATAATGTGATGATTTGTATTTATCGGACCATCACACTTCATTCTTTCTTTAAATGTCCAGGTAAATAAATCAATGTTATGTTGAAAATTCATAAAGTAAAACATAAATATAAGTGATAATTTGTAAATCTTATAATATATAATTTGCATAAACTTTCTTTTCTTTATAATATGTAAAGAGATAAGATTTATTACCCACAAAAGTTTTATGTGGGTAATATAGGTTTTCTTATGTGGTTTTTTTTTTTAACGTTGTTTGTTAGTTTGTATTAAATGTGTAAGATTTTTTTTTGAGTTCTAAAAATTATATTAAGTTATGGAGAAACATTTTATTTTGGCAAATTTTAAAAGATCTAAAGAAAGAGGAATATTTACCAAAAATTACATATTTTTTAAAACAAATTAAAAAATAAATATATTTCTTTTTAATTTTTAAAACATTCAAAAATTTAAATTCGTTATTTTAAATAATAATCAAGAAATAAACAATTCCATGTAATTCTAATCATATTTTCATCAAATATAGCTAGGATATAAGAATGAAAATTAACTTAAATTAAAATAAAAGGTAAGTAAAGACTTTCACTAGCTATCCATGAATTATGGATCCCATTAATATGAAAATTGGGCGTTTTAAATTTTCAAAAAATATGTTATAATTTTGTGTTTAATTTTTTTTTTAAATATGTTTTAAATTTGTGTTGCAAATTTAGGTAGGTGATAAGTTCGAAAATTAGTTTAAATGAAAAAAATATAAGTAAAGACTTTCACCAACTACCCACAAATTATGGAGCCCTACTGTGAAAATTGATAGTTTTAAATTTATTTTATATTCTAAATATATTAGAAATTTAATTCGTCTTTTTTTTTTCAAAAAAAAAAAGTTGTTCCAAGTAGTTAAAACCATACTTTCATCAAATTTGGCTAGGAGATAATTTTGAAAATTATTTTCAATTAAAATAAAATACGACATAAAGACTTTCACCAACTAGTCATGAATTATGGAATTCTATTAAATGTGAAAGTTGAGCATTTTAATTTCTTTTTAAAATAAAAAACTAACAATTAAATCCTAATTTTAAAAATAAAATAATTTAAACAATTTCAAGTTATAATAACCATATCTTTATCAAATTTGTCTAGGAGATAACTGCACACACAATTTGAAATAATATCAACTCAAAATAAAGATATTAATGTTGTTATCTTTTTAATTTTTAGTTAATAAAAACAATGACAAATATAATAAAAATAAACATAAATAAATATAAAATAAAATATTTAAAACATTAAAAATAATAATCAGCCATTTGGATTATTTACAAATATCCAAAAGAAAAAACTATTTTTAAAATTACCTCAACTATTGTTTCTTTTTAATTTATTTAAAATTATTTTTTGAAAAAACTGACAATCTCAACAATATGTCAGTTTTGCCTCCATATTCGGTTACTTCTTTAAAAAAACAATTTTTTTTACTTTCACTGGGGTTGTATTTATTAAGATTATTTTTACCTTAAATCAATTTTCTATCATATTTTAGCACAAATTTAATATGGAAAAAAAAAATTTGTAAAATCTTTTGATTTTGAAAAAAAATATATATAGAAAATGTATCAACATACCATCTAATCTTATGATATCAAATATTTCTTATGGAATGTTAGAATTAATAAATTACTAACATAATTTTTTATTCAAACGATATGAAAAGAATAAAGTACAAATAAATAAAAATATTTGAAGTATTTGATATTTGATCAAAGATAAGATGATCATAAAATTAATAGTATCCTTACAAAGAATTTAACCTGATATATTATAAAACTAAAAGCGTAGCTGATATAGTTATAGTTAAAATAAATTGTGTACTAATAATATTAATTCAATGTGCTCAAATAAATAAGTTAATGATTTGTATTATTATTATATTATTATAACAAATTAAATATATTATTAAGTGCATAATATATTTTATTAATTATTTTTAATTATAAAATTATTACATTTTAAATTATCCGCGCAACACGCGGACACGTTTACTAGTTTTTAAATTAAAAAATAAAATTAAGTAATTTTCTCTGAAAATGGCCCATAATTAATGACCATTTGAGATCTTATTTCATACTACAATTAAGAAGTAATTATATGTACTGTCTGATGTTTGTTAAAATTAGGTACTCATTAAATAATATTAAAAACTAAATATATTCCCTTCATTTCAAATATATTAAATTGTTGAGACATTTTTTATTTTTCAAATTAACTTAATTGTTCAATTTTTAAAACTACTTTTAGAATATTCTTCCAATTTTACCCTTCATTAGTTTGTATTGGAATTAGTTATTATAATTAATGTTTAGTTATTTATCATAAATTTAACAATAATCAATAAGTGTAAAAATAAATAGTTATACCTAATTTATGTCTTATTCTTTTTTTCTTAAATAATGTGAAATACCTCAACAATCCATTTAATTTGAAATGGTGGCAATATGTTAAATAGAATACCTCTTACTTACTCATCACCTACGTGTGTACAAACATACGTAGATGTGTTTTACCCCCAATAGGATAGTAAGGTAAGGTTCTGACTCTCTTTGTATTTTATTTCATTGAGTTTTTATTATTATAGGTTTAAAGCGTGAACAGAAAGTAAGAAAATATATTTTTTGAATGACATTAAAAAGGAAAAGAAATTACTGAACGAAAGATTTTAAATTCTATTTTGGCCAAATAATGTTTTCATCAAATTGATCATAGTTTTGAAATTTGAATAAAAAAAATCTGATTGATTTGAAATTTGGTAGATTCATAAGAACGATTGAGTAAGAATTTTCTTTTGAATCGTTATGTGAGTTTATGGTCATATTTGATTAAATAGTAGTGAAGTATTAGTTTCATGTGTTGGCAGACCTTTCTTCATATCGGATGAAATTAATACAAGTCGCCATGTATTTAATCGTCTAGTTTTGATAATCTGTATTAACTCTCCTAAACTGAGTAATATATGATTGGATCAATGCAACTAGAGTGATTTTCACTTGACTTAAACTAACAGTAGACTCTCCATCTAAGTTAGGTCTGTATAAGTTTATGGTGTGAATATTCAGTCATTGTACATGTGTATTGCATGAGTAGTTCTCCAATCTCATCGATTGGCTATTCGAGATGCATGAATATATATGTATAAATGATCCCAGAATTTTGTTATCTAGGATTATTTAACATATTATGATCTATTTAATGTATTATATCTCAAATTTTCAATAGACTTTACAAACTCACTTAGTACTACTCAAGAATTTCTTTCGATAGATATAAGATATTAATTCAAAGAATGCACTGTACATGTACCTTATGTTAGAAGAAATTATTTTCAACTTCTAACTAGATAAGAGATGGATACTTAATATATTTTTCTTGTAACTCTCATATTATTGAGTTTGGTGAATATTTTATCTCTTCTGGTATATTGATGCGTGAATTTTTTAATAGTATTATCCCTTTTCAATTGAATTATATTAATCTATCTCATAAGAGAAAATATCTTTTAAATGGAATGAAAATTATTGTACACTAGCGTCTAAGTTATTTATTTTGAATAGAACTCCTAGGTTGGTTAATGGATAGACATAACGGTTCATTGAAAGTGAAGTCATTACCAACATGTGAGTATTGTTTAGAAGGAAAAATAATAAAGATGCATTTCCTCTTAAAAGGGAAAAAAATGTAGTGATAAGTTAGAATTAATCTATTCTGATTTGTTTGGTAAATGAGCATTTAGGCAAGAGGTGACTTTGAGTATTCTAGTGATGATCAAGAAGGTTACTCATGATATGAATATTTTTTTTTTTGATGTTTTGTAAGTCTGATTGTCTTGATAAACTCAAAATATTTAAGACAAATAAAAATAGCATCATAAAAAATATATAAAGTTAATGCAATCTGATTGTAGTGAAGTATATCTCTCTACAGAACTGATGAATCACTTCTATGATAGAATAATTGCATTTCAATTGTATACACCAGACACTATATTATAGATTGGTGTAAAAGAGAAAAGAAATAGACTCTTATGAAGATGATAAGATTAATGTTTGACTTATTTGTAGTTGTTTTGCTTCTTTTGGGATATGTTCTGAGAACTACATATCACATTCTGAATTTAATTCTTTTCAAATCAGTACTTTGGATAACTATAGAACTGGTGTGGATTTGACGTAAGTTTAATCTGTGACATGTTCAGATATAGGATTGTCCTGCATATGTGCTGAGAGGGAGAATAAGAAAATTGGAATTAAGAATGGGATGTGTATGTGTTAATTGAATATCTAAAAGAATGAAAGAACGTTTTTTTTACTGTCCTAAATAAAATAGGGCAGTTATTAACACAACTGTTAGATTTCTAGACAATGATCATTAATTAAACATTATTCCTAGAAGTAAACAAGTTTTGGGAACTAAACAAAGAAATAACAAATAAGTCAATTGTAAATTCACACGCTCAAGAACATCTAATTGGTATGTCAGAATTGACGTTCCATTGCATTTAAGCAGTGGGAGAATCATTACTAGACATAAGAAAACTACTACCTCAACTAGTAGGAGTGACGTTGAGAAAATTAAAGAACACAACATGAAGAAGTTGTTAATATTTCAATACCGAAAGATTTTGAAGAAAATATTAAAACTCAAGAACATGAAAGTGTGATTATAATAGTAGTACTTAGTCGTGGTAGGAGAATCATAACGAAGTTTGATTTTTTTGTATGCTTGAGAGAACTTTTATGATAGAACTCCTGAAAAGAAGTACACTCTTGGAAGGTTTTATGATAAGGTCCATCTAGATCTTGTACAAAATTGATTTGTTACGACGAAGCACTACTAGAAGAAATTGCATGAGAAAATAACTTAGTAAATTTCTTTCGATAAGGAATAAAGGAATGCATGTGAAAGTTGTGAATGCGTTGTTAAGAGTCTAAGTGGGAGATTGTTAGGGTATATACTATTAATTATGTGTTTAGACATAGTATTCTAACAATTTTCAATATTAAACATCTAAGTGGAAGATTGTTAGGGTATATACTATTAACCATGCATTTAGATATAGTACATTATAACAATTTTAATGGTTAAAAGTCTAAGTGGGAGATTGTTGGGATATATACTATTAACCATATATGTAGATATAATATTTATTATAGAATAACTATTTGTTCTGTTTTAATAAAAGTTTTTATAGATCATATATTCGTTTATGGTGTCTGCTTACTTATATATTAGATGATTTAGTGTATAGAGTTTTAGCTTATACACAGAGGATTAAATCATCGATTCTTATAAGTATAATGTATTTTGTTTACAATCTAAGATGGAAATTGGACATGTCATCGGTACGATTGTAGCACAAGATTATATATAATTTATCTTGATTATGAGAGCGGTATAGTTCCAACTTCTTGTGCTAGTGCATTTTGTATGTATTGAACGAAACCGAGTAGGGATGATTGTTTTAGACTGAATGACAAAAGCATATTCTCTAAACTATTAAATGTACTTATATTCTTAATTCTGATATAATTATGATATGTATATATATTAATTATCGTTTTGATTTATTAAAAGGTGAGATTCTGAGATGAATCGATATGCCTGGTAGATTGGATGATAATAATATATATTAGTGCAATAATAAGTTAGTTGATGGAATCAATGTCTCGATATAAAGATTGATGATATTACACTCCTCCATTATATTTTAAAATAATAATTTCAAATAATGAATGTATGTGCTCACGCTTCAAGAAGTAATTATTGAATTAAATTTCAGTAATTTTATGTGTTCTAGCATAAACAGTATTGGTTCTCTATTATTCATGTAAGCACTATGATTCTGGTATGCTTATGTTGTGCATATAATTTTCCAACCATTGGCATCATGAGCTACGCTTGTATCTAAATACATAACATAGATTATTTGTGTGTATGTGAAACCATATTTAGGGTCAAGATGTTGATAATTCTTAACACTTTTTTATTACGAAAATTGGTTATATGTTGCATCGTGTCGGTGGCACTCGGCAGCAACGGGATCACCAATTGCCAAATTAGCGTCAACGATTTAATGTTGCAAATTTGCTCTATATTTTTTTTGATAAAGAAACGATTGTCTATAAAAAAAATTGTGGCAGTAGCATCTTACCCCACCACTTGCATCAGATTTTGCCTACAGTTTTTTCTAGTATGAGTATTTGGCATAACTCATGATAGAAGGTAATTTAAATTATTAAATAAATTTTCCGAAGGTAAATTTATTGAAAGTTGTGAATTATTTTTCATCAAGAGGCAACAAAAGTTATGCACGGTGCCCGAGTACAAATTATTTAATTATATATATGAGCATATTATTTCTCCTTCTCATGTAAATATATTAACACGTATATATATTAAGAATTTTATAATTAATAAATGGTTACCATTAAAAGGTTTGCATATTTGGAATTATTCGAAGTTCTTAATATTTTATATATGTGAGATTATAATATATGAATTGAGAATTATGATTAATAAATAGGATTTACAAAAGTAATCTATTTATTTGAGTCATTAGAATATACTCAATGTATCATATATATATAAATTGTCGTGCATAAATATATACTGGTAAACGTTTATTTACTCGAAAGGAAATTTACCGTTAGATACTAGTAACACTTAATAAATTCATAAGAATAGATATTAAAGATTTTCATTGTTGTGAAAGGGAGAAACGTAATATCTTAAATTCTCAGATGTATTAATAAAAAGGACAATTTGTTGTAAGAAGTTTTATTAGTTGCTTGTTTTAGTCAAAGAAAAGACATACAATATGTCTTATGCTCATGCGATAATTTTTAAAAGAAAATGAAAATCTTAATCAAGTTATTTTAATTTTTAACTATGCCTAAAACGTTTTTTTTTCAAATTTGTGTCATAGTTTAGGTTGTCATAAATTGTATGATCTCTAATTGACTTGAAATTTGATGTTTCCTTCGAAAGTCGTTTAGATGGGTTTTAAGTAATTTATTGGATTAATTTTTTTTTATTTGAATATGATAAGATCATTCTTTATGTCACTTATGTAGACGTTAAATTTGAAATATGGTTACACATGGTGATTTAACATGAATTGATATGTGATAAGAATGTATGTCATATTTTTTTAATTCCTAAAGATACTTAAATCACTTGATTTGAATTTGGTCATAGTTTTGAAAATATATGTTGTTTAGATTCCAATTGACCTGAAATTTGGTAAGTTCATTGGTAACGACCTAGTAAGAGGTACTCATTTTCATGTGGTTATGTTTTTTTTAAGGTCGTTAAAATGATTTCAAATTTGTTCTTCAAAAATAAAATGTGATTTAGTATGAATATAATCTATTATATCAATTTTATTTATGTTAATTGTGGTACATGATTACACGTGATGAGTTAACATTAATTGATATATGATAAGGATGTAGATTTGATTATTTTTCCTTAAATCATTTGAATTTGAATTTGATCTGGAGATAAATATTATTTTAAACTCTGATTGACTTGAAATTCGGTAGATCCATCAGAAACGGTCAAATTAAAAATATTCGTATCTATGAAGTAATTTGGCAATTTGAGGTAGTTTAGATGATTATTATTTTTTTGATATTTTTTGTATCTTGAACATTAATTTTTATGAAAAAATTACTTGACTATGATATAGTGGTGATAGAGTTTATTCTCTATGGTGGTATTCATGACTAAATTTTAGTGAAGTATTAAATTTATGTGTTGACTTTAGACCTTTCTCCATATCAGATGAAATTAATACAAGTCACTAGATTTAATCTGATCTCTAGTTTTAATAATTTGTATTGACTTTCCCTATCAGAATAATATATGATTGGATCAATGGATGTAGGGATATTGATATTCATTTGGCTTAAATAAATATATACTCTCCATCTGAATTTTCTTTTGTTCTAAAATTGTTGAAGTGAATATCTGACACCACATATGTATGCTGCCTGAGTAGTTAATTTTTCATCAAAAAATATTGTTCAACATGCATGGATATCTATGAGGTGAGTTTTGAATTTTAATATCCAATGAATACATAAACTTGCTGAATTTTGAAAAATAGTACTCAGATAATATAGCTAGTTTTTAATATTTTGTTCTTTACTCTTGATTCGTGTATCTATTATGCAAATGACTATATGTGATAAAAATTACTAAACGAAAGATTTAAAATTCTATTTTGGCCAAACAACGTTTTCACCAAATTAATCATAGTTTTGAAATTTGAAAAAAGGAACTTTGATTGATCTAAAATCTGGTAGATTCATAAAAACGACAGAGTAAGAATTTTTTTTTGAATCGTTATGTGAGTTTTTGGTCATATTTGATTAAATAGTAGTGAAGTATTAGTTTTAATGTGCTTGCTTAGAACTTCTTCCATATCAGATGAAATTAATACAAGTCACTATGTATTTAATCGTCTAAATTTGATAATTTGTAACAACTCTCCTAAACGGAGTAATATATAATTGGATCAATGTAACTAGAGTGATTTTCACTTGACTTAAACTAACAGTTGACTCTACATCTAAGTTAGGTATGTATGAGTTTATGGAGTGAATAATCGGTCAATGTACATGTGTATTGCATGAGTAGTTCTCCAATCCCATCGATTGGATATTCGAGATGCATGGATATATATGTATAAATGAGTCCTGAATTTTGTTATTTAGAATTATTCGACATATTATGATCTGTTTAATGTATTATATCTCAAATTTTCAATAGACTTTATAGCCCCACTTAATACTACTCAAGAATTTTTTTGATAGAGATAGACATTAGCTAGTGGATCCACTTAAGCTAGAGTTGAGGTTCTTGCCTTGGCAAGTGAGGACACCAATTTTCGGTGTGGGGCAGACATCGAATTCCATGTTATAGTTCACATAGTCTCTATGTAGGTTACGACTAATTCCCACACTAAAGATGAACTAAAGTTACTTAAAGAAGTATTTCCCAAGTGTTCAAAATAGAAGTTTTACTTGCATTCGACCATGACTATTATGATGTTTGCTAACCTTTTCTTATGGTTTTGAACTTGTTCTTTGCATGAGCATGAAAAGGTCCATTTTAGCATGATTTATGTTTTTATGCATTGCTATATATCATACTTGGTACATGTTTGTACTAACACATTCTCTTACCTACATTGTTTTCTCCAATGTAGGGTCCGACGTTTCAAGTTTCTAGTCTCGTGGCTGGAGTAACTTTCAACTTTTGATATAGTAGTGGTGAGTCCTTATGATTTGAGGATCAAACATTTATTTCTTTCAGTCTTTTACTTTCAGATATTGTACGTGATGCTAGGGTTACGTCCCGCTCAACTCTTGATGTAATAGATGGCTATTGAAACTTAGTAGACTTCTGCTTTGCGTTTTATAAAACTCTTGATATGAAATGTTGTGCTTCTATAATCTATGTTATGTATGCTAAGTGGCTTGGGTGGAGCCTCTCAAACTCCTATACGCCATGTTACTCCTAGGGTGTACCATTGGGTCTTGACAAACTTGATATTCAGAGCATAAAGTTTAAAAATATTCTAGGATGTCCCATAAGCCACGTCGAGTAGAGTCTTGTTCAAGAGTGTGAAGCGTGCCACATTTATGAATAAGAGGCTATAAGATGGTAGGAAACTCCACTTCTTTTATTACTCTAAAGTTGTGACATAGAGTGTAACTCTATAAGTCCTTTCTCCTAATCTATGTTCCGGTGCTTTTCAGTAAATGGCCCCTTGAAGAGCTTGTGTTAGGAAAAACATGAACGAGAACGTGAATAAAGAGGCTCTTCCTCAATATCCTCAGGCTCTGACTGATCCTTTGGCCGAGCAAGTGTCCAATGTATAATTCAGGGTTGCTTTCCAGGTATTGTCCCAAGCCACGACGACTCAAGCCGATAGAAAGGTTGTGGTCCCTGTTAACCCAAAAGTAGGTATGGCAGCATAGAGAGTGAGGGACTTCACTAGGATGAATCCTCTGGAATTTTATGGCTCTAGGGTTGAGGAAGATCCTCAAGAGTTCATTGATGAGGTATCCAAAGTGTTGATGATTATAGGAGTGACGCCGGTGGAAAAGGCGGAATTGGCCGCTTACCAACTTAAGGGTGTTGGTCAAATTTGGTTCAACCAATGAAAGGAAAGGAGGGCAGTTGATGCAGGTCCTCTCGATTGGGAAAAATTTAAAAGTGCTTTCCTTGATAGGTTATTTCCTCTTAAGATGTGGGAGACAAAGGTTCTTGAATTCATTATCCTTCGTCAAGGGAATGTGAGTGTGAAAGAGTATACTTTGAAGTTCACACAATTGTCTAGGTATGCTACGACTATGGTTGCCGATCCTAGGGAAAAGATGAGTAAGTTTACCTCGGGAGTGTCTGAGATGGTGGTCAAAGAGTGTCGTACCTCCATGCTTATCAATTATATGGATATTTCTCATCTTATGATTCATGCTCAATAAATAGAAGAGTAGAAACTCAAGAAAAGGTCTAGGGAGGTGAAGAAGGCAAGGATCGGTGATGGTGACTTTTTACATTTGAGGTCTGATGGACATGGTTGTTCTAGATTCCGACAATAGTCTTCCGGTCAAGGTTCCTCCAATGCTCATTCTAAGTTCAATAAAAATAGGGTGTCTCATTTTAAGCCGCTAGGAGGAAAGGGTGGTGGATCTATATTGTCTACTTGTGCTAAGTGTGGAAGGAAGCATGAGGGTAAATTCTTAGCCGGTATGGATGGTTTCTATGGTTGTGGTAAGAATTTCCATAAGATAAATGATGTTCCAACACTTACGGCTAAGGGAACATAAGGTAGGCAAGCTTCTCCTAGTGGTTCAGGTTCCGGTGCTCCTAATCAAAATAGATTTTATGCACTCCAAACTCGCCAAGAGCATGAAGGTTCTACCGGTATGGTTACCGGTATGTTGAAAGTCTTTCATATTTATGTGAATGCTTTGCTTGATCCCGGTGCTACCTTGCCTTTTGTGATGCCATATGTGACTATGAGGTTTTACATTCTTCTAGATGTATTGTTAGATCAGTTTTCTGTCTCTACTCCTATCGGTGATTCTATCTGGCTAAGAGAGTCTATAGAAATTGTCCCATTTTCTTACCCCATAGAGTCACTCATGTTGATCTTGTAGAGCTTGATATGCTAGATTTTCATGTCATTCTGGGTATGGATTGGTTGTATTCTTGTTATGCTTCTATTGATTGTAAGACCAAGTGGTCCAGTTTCAGTTTCGAAATGAGTTTATCCTATTGTGGAAAGGAGGAAATTTTATGTTGAAAGGTCGGTGTGTTTCTTGTCTTAAAGTTAGAAAGATGATTTCTAACGGTTGCATTTACCATCTAGTTAGGGTGAAGGATATAGATTCTGAAAGCTCTACTCTTGAGTCAGTCCATATTGTAAATGAGATTTCGGAAGTGTTTCTAGATGATCTACTCGGTAGTACTCCCAAAAGGGAAATAGACTTTGGTACTGACCTTCTCTCAGATACGCAACCTATCTCTATTCCTCCTTACCGAATGGCTCCGGTAGAACTTAAGGAATTGAAAGAGAAATTGAAACATTTGTTAGATGAGGATTTCATCCGACTGAGTTTCTCTCCATGAGGTGCTCCAGTTTTCTTTGTTAGAAAGAAAGATGGTTCGCTCTATATATGTATTGATTATCGTCAGTTGAATAAGGTGACCATTAAGAATAACTATCCTCTCCCAAGGATATCTGATTTGTTTGATCAATTACAAGGAGCAAGTTATTTCTCTAAGATTGACCTCCAGTCGGGTTATCACCAATTGAGGGTGAAAGAAGATGATATTCCGAAAATGGTTTTTTGAACTTGATATGGTCATTATGTGTTTTTGGTGATGTCCTTTTGCTTAACTGATGCTCCGACCACTTTTATGGATTTGATTAATAGGGTGTTTAGATGATACCTTGACATGTTTGTGATTGTGTTCATTGATGACATATTGATATATTCAAGGAGTGAAGATGCGCATACCAATCATTTGAAGATTGTATTGCAAGTCCTCAAGGATCAACGACTCTTTGCAAAGTTTAGTAAATGTGAGTTTTGGTTGAAGTCTGTGGCGTTCCTTGGTCACATTGTTTCCCGAAAGGGTATTGAGGTTGATCCTAAAAAGACGGATGCGGTAAAGAGTTGGCCTAGACCTCTATCCCCTTCGGTTATTAGAAGCTTCTTAGGTTTAGTCGGTTATTATAGAAGGTTTGTGGAAGGGTTTTTGTCGATTGTCTCTCCATTGACGACATTGACCCAAAAGAAAGTCGAGTTCTTATGGTCGGAAGCTCATGAGAAGAGTTTTCAAAATTTGAAAGATAGACTTACTTCAGCTCCATGTTGACTTTACCGGAAGGAACCGATGGGTTTGTTGTGTATTGTGATGCTTCAAGAATTGGGTTGGGATGTGTCCTTGTGCAAAATGGGAAAGTCATTGCCTATGTCTCAAGGCAAATTAAGGTGCATGAAAAGAATTATCCTACCCAAGATTTGGAATTAGCGGTGGTTTAGTTTGCTTTGAAAATTTGGAGGCAGTATTTATATGGTGTTCATGTGGATGTCTTTATCGACCACAAGAGTTTGCAATATGTGTTTAATCAGAAGGATCTAAACCTTCACCAAAGGAGCTGGCTTGAGTTACTTAAGGACTATGATATGAATATTCTCTATCACCCCGAAAAAGCAAACGTGGTGGCAGATGCTCTTAGTCGATTGTCGATAGGTAGTGTTACAATTGTAGAGGATAGTAAGAAAGAGTTGGTTCGAGATGCTCATAGATTGGCTCGATTGGGTGTTTGGTTAGTTGACTCCACTAAAGGTGGTTTTTGATGAGTCCACAAATTGAACTCATTTAGGGCTATATTTTGATAGAATTAGTGTCCTCAAATGCATATTTTGTCTCAATATTTGATGAAAATCCTTAAGTTTCAGGTATTTGGAGTTTGAGGGAAAGCATGGACACTACTTAGGAAAAAGGAACAAAAGCAGCTGAAAGAACGAAGAAATGAAGATCTGAGAATCGCCGAACCCATTCGGCGAGTCGCCAAAAGGTCTTACCTCGCCTTTTGCTCCAGTGTGCTGAGACCTGAAAGAAAGGATCAAATCGATGGTGAAAAGGAGCAGTCGGCGTGTCGCCGAGCAGTTCTGCGAAGCAGTACTATGTCGCCCAATGATCCAAAACACGACGATGCTGAAGGATAGAACAAGATGGCGATGAAACCTGCGAAAGGGCGGATCGTCGAGTTGATCGGCGATCTCAACTAACGGCGCCGAATGATCCGCTGCAGCACAGATTTTTGAAAACTATAAATACTCGTTGATAGTTGTAGCTTAATATCATATTTTAAAAAATAATTTTAATATAGACTTTTGAGTTCTAAGTTTGGAGAGGGTTTTGAAGAACTTGAAGATTCAAAGGGTTTCAACTCCAAGAAATTGGACTTGGGTCTTGTGGATTCTTCTCTTGGCTTGTTTTAAGACTTAAATCTTCATACCCATTGGAATGCAAACTCATATTGGTATAAATTTCTATCTCTTTTATATGTCTAGCTAAAACCCCAATTCTTGGGGTGTGATTTTGTGAATATGGGTTAGATTATCTGTTGGGTCTTGCTTGTTGATGGTTTATTTGTTGTTTAGATGTGATTTCGTTTAGTAGTTTTGGTGGAACTTAATGAAATTGTATTTGCAAATACGATTTCACCTTTGTGTTTTTGGCTTGCTCGAGAGAGAGGTCGTAAAACTAAGACTACTAAATTGATGGCTGGTGGGATTAGGTCGACATGAGGTTCAGCTTGAGAGAGTGAACCCTAGTCCTTCTCCCACACACTCAGATCGAGAGAGTGAGTAGGATAAGGCGGAGGCTGTTCTTCATGCGGTAAGTGGGTGTCCGAGAGGAACCCATTTGATTCGGGGTAAGTTGCTCGAGAGAGAATTTACCCACACTATAGTCTATCCTAGTCACAAATATTCAACAGATTTATTATCAAAAACATGTACCCAATAGTTTAGTTTTTCTCGTATTCCTATCACATCCCAAGAACCCCATCTCCTTGATTAGTACTCTTTGCATTTTTGTTGTTTTTGTTTACTTGTGACAAACCCCCATTGATAATTGACACTTGCGTCACCCCTTAGATTTAACATGTTTGTATTCGGAAATGTTTTTAGCTATGACTAATTAGAACTAAATTTTATTTTTCTGTTAATTCTCAAGCCCACTCCCTTGGGACTCGACCCCTACCCTTAGTTGGGATACTTTACTATTGTACGATCGTAGACACTTGCATTGGAAGTTGTGTCTTGATTACGCAAACATCAATTTTTTGGTTCAAAATGGTTCAGAATCATCTTTTGTGGCCGATGCGAAGGCAATCAAGCAATTGAACCGATTGGTTGAATTGAAGGAAACGGTGCTTAAAAAGTCCGTAAAGGCATTCTCCCAAGGGGGAGATGGTGTGCTTCGTTAACAAGGTCATTTGTGTGTTCCCAATATAGATGACCTGAGAGATCAGATTTTATCAGAAGCCCATAGTTCTCAAGATTCCATTCAGCCAAGAGCCACCAAGATGTACCGTGACTTGCAGGAGGTCTATTGGTGGAATGTGATGAATAAGGATATTACGAAATTTGTGGCTAAGTGTCCTAATTGTCAACAAGTGAAGGTTGAGTATCAGAAACCGGGATGTTTGTCCCAAGATATTAGTATCCCTACTCGGGAGAAGACTTTAATATGGACTTCATTGTTGGTTTACCTCGCACTCGGTGACAACATGATTCGATTTGGGTAATAGTAGATCGAATGACGAAATTGGCTTATTTCATTCCTGTCAAAGTTTCTTATTAGGCGGAGGATTATGCTAAGTTGTATTTAAGAGAAATGGTTAGTTGCATGGATTGCCCTTGTCCATTATCTCCGATCGTGGTACCCAATTCACTTTTCAGTTTTGGAAATCTTTTAAAAAGTGTCTTGGTACTCGTGTTAAGCTTAGTACAACCTTTCATCCGCAAACGGACGGGCAAACGGAGCATTCAATCCAAACTTTGGAGGATATGATGAGATCATGTGTTATTGACTTCAAGGGTAATTGGGATGATCACTTACCATCGATTGAATTTGCATATAATAATAGCTATCACTCTAGTATTGGTATGGCTCCATTTGAGGCTCTATGTGGTAGGAGGTGTAGATCTCCCATAGGCTGGCTTGAAGTGAGAGAATTTACTTTGATAGGTACCGAGTTGGTACATGAGGCGATGTAGAAGGTTCACTTTATTAGAAAAAGGTTGAGAATGGCTCAAAGTCTACAAAAGTCCTATGCCGATGTTAGAAGAATGGATCTTGAGTTTGAGGTGAATGATTGAGTCTACTTGAAAATCTCATCCATGAAGGGTGTAATGAGATTTGGAAAGAAAGGGAAGCTTAGTCCCTGTTATGTAGGCCCATACCAGATTTTGAGGTGTGTTGGTAAAGTTGCCTATGAACTAGAATTGCCTAATGAATTGACATCGGTGCATCCTGTTTTCCATGTCTCTTTGTTGAAGAAATGTGTTGGTGATCCAACCTCTATAGTGACATTGGAAAGTCTTGGCATAAATGATAGACTTTCCTATAAAGAAGTTCATGTTGAGATCTTAGACCGGTAAGTTCGAAAATGGAGAAATAAGGAAATTGCTTCGGTGAAAGTTCTTTGGAGGAATTAGTTAGTTGAGGGTGCTACTTGGGAGGCCGAGGCCTATATGATATCCCGTTATCCTCATCTCTTTTCCCCCGTTTCTACTCTAGATTGAGGTGTTTAGTTCCTCATGGTTTGCTCTATTGGTGTCGTGTGTTTTAGATATTCTCATGATTCCTCATTATATACGTTCATGAAAAAGCTTGATTTTTTAGAAAAATGAGTTAGTTGATTGATTTCTTCATGTTTATGTGCATTTGAGTATGAGTTGCATATCGACCATGTGAAGTGATGTTTTAAACATGTTTTAGCTTGGAGTTGATGTTTCCTCCTCGGATATGTGCAATTTTGTTAATTGATTGCATGATGGGCAGTTAGGTTTGAATTCCTACTCTTCGTATGATGTCTTGAATCTCATTTGAGGACGAATGTTCCTAAGGGGTAGATATTGTAACACCTTGAATTTAAAAAGACAAGAAATTTCAGTCACAAACCTGGTGCGAGCATCAACGACACCAACCACAGACCGTAGGTGAGACGACAGTCTGTAGGTGGTGGCGTGGTCGGGGAGTTAGAATTTTCTAAAAAATCCTAGTTTCAGTATCTTTTGATGGTTCACCAGGACAACCCATTATTCTAACTACAAGCCGTAGGTAGGTCTGGTAGGAGAGTCCCAGACTTAGAAATATTTTAGGGTCAAAAGTTGGGACCCACGACCATGGTCCACGGTCCGTCGTCGGACCTAGGGTCCGTGGGTGGGCTTCCGTCATTTGAGGTCCCAAGACCTTAGTCTCTAAACCCATTGACGGCCAACCAGTATGGTCAGTGGTCTGACCTACGGACCGTAGGTCGTGCCGTTGATAGAGGTCGACAGTTAATTTTTAGGGGCTTCTTAGTCGTTTTCCTAATTAAACTAGCCTAATACTATGTCGTTTTACACTACATCTAAAGCCTTATATAAGTGTTTAACCCTCAAATTTTCTCAATTGAAATCATTCTCTCAATTCCCAAAAAGAAGAACAATTCCT
Source organism: Solanum acaule (assembly GCA_036250505.1). Taxonomy (NCBI): domain Eukaryota; kingdom Viridiplantae; phylum Streptophyta; class Magnoliopsida; order Solanales; family Solanaceae; genus Solanum; species Solanum acaule. Next base: position 18,683 of record JAJOOR010009617.1, read on the forward strand.
CTCCCAAATATTTCTTTCTCTAGAAGCTTGAAGAAAAAGGATCAACCTAGGGTTCAAGATCAAGTCTCCAATTGATCAAGTTGCTTTAGGAATTTGATAATCAAGGTGTGATAGTCTTCATCCATGGAGCCCTTTCCGCCATGGAGTCCCTAAAATCTCCAAGGTTTTGAAGTAGAAATTTCCAATTTAAGTTAGGGATTTCTTCTATGTATTGGGTTCCTTTGATTATTGATTTGTTTAATTGTTTTATGAAGTATTAAGCATGAATTGAGATAATTCAATGATTCAAGATGAATCCCCATGAACCTATGCATACCCCTATATTTTTTAAGTTAAGATGATAATGTGGACTTGTAGCCATGAAAGAAGAAGTTTATAAATATATGCATATTTTCTATATTCAAAAGATGAATCTATGATTTGAGAGTAAAGCTTTTATGTTGATGTTGTTGTTTTGAAAGGATTTTCTCAAATATGACTCTATGCATGCATGTGAAAGGATATTTTCACATAAGGATTCTTAAGGGTTGAAAGGTTTTATCAACTAACTTAGAATCAAGTTTAGGAGCTATTCTAAAAAAGTAAGAATTTGTCAGCTAGTTGAATTTCCCTTCATGTAAGATTAGTGAAGTAAAGAATTATGACTACTTCGTGGGATTTTATGCTTAGCATCGAGAGGACATTGAGATGGGAGCTCTCCCGTAGTAGAGGTCGGGTATCTAGTAGCAATCTCCTTTTCCCATACCTATGTGCCACCATAGGAAGATTGTCTTAGATATTAATTAGTTAATGGATCCACTTAAGCTAGAGTTGAGGTTCTTGCCTTGGCAAGTGAGAACACCCCTTTTCGGTGTGGGGTAGACACCAGATTACATGTTATAGCTCGTATGGTCCCTATGTCGGTTAAGGCTAATTCCCACACTAAAAATGAACTAAGGTTACTTAAAGAAGTACTTCCCAAGTGTTCAAAGGAGAAGTTTTACTTGCATTCGATCATGACTATTATGATGTTTTCTAAACTTTTTTTATGGTTTTGAACTTGGTCTTTGCATTAGCATGAAAAAGTCTGTTTTAGCATGATTTATATTTTTATGCATTGTTATCATACTTGGTACATGTTTTTATTAACACATACTCTTGCCTACATTGTTTTCTCCAATGTAAGGTCCGATGTCTCAGGTTCGCAGTCTCGTGGCTAGAGTCACTTTCAGCTTTTGATATAGTAGTGGTGAGTCCTCATGATTAAAAAATGAGACATTTATTGCTTTCAGTATTTTACTTTCAGTTATTGTACGTGATGTCAGGGTTACGTCCGGGTCACCTCTTGATGTAATAGATGACTACTGATACTTAGGCCTCATTTGTTTGCACTTAATGGAGGTATAAATCTTAATCATTCAGATTCTGCCCATTAAGTGCGTTTGGTTTTTAGGTCTGAATCTGAATGATTCAGATTCCTCCCATTAAGTCCATTTGTTTCTTTTTTTCAAAAAGCCTCATAATGAACTTGAAAAGGTTTGAACGAATCAGATCTGCTGGAGAGTCTTAACACCATGCAAACTTATTTAATAAGTTATAAAATAATAATGTATCGTCTCTCTCGGTCTTTGTGTGACTTTTGCTCTCACAACTATAATCTTTCTTCCTCGTTTTTTCAATCAAACACCAATTTTTTCCTCTTGAACTGGTAAGTTTTCATAATTTTTACAAATATATTTTTTTATATTAATAATTTTCTTAGGGTGTATTGATATTTGTCAAGAACACTTGTTGCAATAATATTTTTAGTGTATTGATGTTCATCAAGGTTTTTGAGTGAAAAAAAATACTATTCAGAATTAAAAATAATAACTATGCATACATATATGAGGCCTCTTATTAGAATTTTGTCTTAGGCCAATAATTTTATTGAGACTCTTTGATCATCAAACCCTTTTGTGGGATAACACTAATATATTATTGTTTTGAACTAGTTGGTGACAAAAATAATAGAGCTCCTAATAGTTCTCCATCCCAATCTTTAGTTTTAGCTGGAAAAAAAAGTTTTGGGGAAGAAAAAAACTTATTCGTCTGAATTGGAAATTGATGAGAAGATGATTACTGCTCTGGAGTTATTGATTAAAAAAAAATAGTGCACCTACATTTGAAGAATATATGGAAAAATTAGATGGACTTGGATGGGAAGATCCATTATACAATACATGTGTTAGTATGTTTTGTCAAAGTGTCCACTACAAATAAGCATGAATAATGTTAGAGGTTCACAAGTTAGAGAATTTGATTAAGGTTATTGGAAAAAAAAATAAGAGTTCTTTAGTTTTTCTAATTAGCCAAAATATATGTTAGGCGTTGATAATGTGATACCTTATTTATTATTTTTCAACTAGTATCTATCATATTTTTTGAACTTTTTGATATTATATTGTGCCAAAAAAAATATTATTTATTCGTGATTTTTTTTATGTTATGCTTGATGATTATGATATTTTTTTAATTAAAGAGTAATATTTTTTGTTGAAATGAATTTGGTATAACATTTTATTAATATAATATTTGATTTCATATGGACATTTAGATATTGAAAACAAACAGTAATCATTCAGTGTTCAGATTTGGAGACCACATCTTAATATTCAGATGTGTATTCAGATCTAGATACCTACCTCTTAATAAAAATCTTAACATTCAGATGTGTATTCAGATTCAGAGGTCTTAATCTTAATGAAAACAAATGAGGCCTTAGTAGACTTCCGCTTTGCTTTTTATAAAACGCTTGATATGAAATGTTGTTTTTAAATCATTGATTTCTATAATCTATCTTTTGTATGCTAAGTGGATTGTGTGGGGCCTCTCGGGGTCCTAAACGCCATGTTACTCCTAGGGTATATCCTTGGGTCGTGACATGTATGATTCTGGTATGCTTCTGTTGTCCATATAGTTTTCCAACAGTATATTCATCTAATTCTTTTATGGCCTATAAGTTCAAAAATATTCCCTAAAATTTTATACACCAAAACACCGTTCTGATTCTCCTTGTATTTTATTTCATTGAGTTTTTATTATATTGAGGTTTAAAGGGTGAACAAAAGATAAGAAAAGATATTTTTTGAATGACATTAAAAAGGAAAAAGGACATTTTTTTGAATTGTATTTTCATCTCATTCTTTCATGGCCTATAAGTTTAAAAATATTGCCTAAAATTTATACACCAAAACACTGAAAACACTCTTCTTCCCTTCTAGTTTTTTTTTTAAAGTGTCATGCGAAATTTGCTTTCGTTGGATGAGTTCATTAGAATTTTGTTATTTGCATTGTTGCTATTAGGGGTGTATATAAATTGAATTTGTTTAGGTTATTCAAATATCAAATTAAATTATTTGTCTAGAACTTTTAAATTTATAAACCAAATCAAGCTTATAAAACACGAATTTTTCAACATCAATTTTTTTTTAGATTTCTCGGATTTTCAGATTTTTTGGTAAATTATTCATACTAACATATAATTAATTTGTATTTCAAATATTTCTTTTGTCCTACCAAAATATTGTTGGGTTCAAAAGAATCATGGTGTCATGCGGAAGCTTATAATTTGTAAATCATATGTCGATAAATTAGACGATACCTAAAACTATACTACAAGAAACATATCTTATAATATGATATGGCCAATTGGCCTACATATTTAAAAAGTAATTAAAAACATAAAATTGTAGAGAGAAAATCTCCCCATAAACAAAAGTCTCTAAACGACTACATTGTAGATTATATTATGTTATGCTATGAGAATTGGAATTTCAGTATATATATTTTCAAATTTTTCCTCTAACGAAAGAATAGCCAAATATTGAAGAGAATAATTTTTTTTATTTCAGGAAAAGTAAAAAAAAAAACAATTATGGTAATGCTTTCATTTTTTTAAGGAAAAAGTAAAACTCAAATATGGTAAGAATATCAGGGCAAAATTCCACTTTTGGCTGAATTTTCTTGAACAAACCTGAACCCCCCCCCCCCCCCACCCCCCTCTGCAGATGCATGCTATCTTTGTTCTTTACATAGTCTTCATCACTCCTATTTATCATGGTTAAAAATAAAGTTTAAAATATATGGGTTGAAAATAGTTTTAAAATATTATATTTTTATTTTTAAATATGCAGCAACAAGAATGTTGAAAATACAATTTAAATAACTTCTCCATATTTAGTTGGACAAAAATATTCTTTATCATCAAATTAATTGCAAATTGATTTGAAACCGCCTTGAACCTATCTTCAACCACAATGAACCATTCGATCATTGAACCATGTTCTCTAATACTATTTGTCACACCACTATTTTTTCCAATGAAGTTTTGAAAAAAAAGAGTTTTTCCAATTAAAGTGACTATTTTGAAAAGGAATTATATTATTTCAGGGTTACCACTTGGGATTGAGCTATGATGTTCAAAGTCACATTTTCTTTTATCTCTAATCAAAAGAAAATGACTCTTTATTCTGGTTTGTGAACTAGAAATTCGGTAAGAAATTTTGTTAACTAAGGGAAGGATATTAGGCATTCCTCGAGTCTCGTGATTCTAGCGTGGTCGCTTTTATCGACCTATACTTGACTTTAGATTATTTTTGGATATATTATTATAAGCCATAATTTGTTCATATTTATTTTACTATTAAAATTTTATTGGTCTCCACTTAGATGCATAACTGCATTCTTGGTCTTGACATTTAGAGACATAACTGCCTTCTTTGCATCCCACCTAATAATTCAGTCTATAAGTCTTTCTTAAATTAATGAAAGTTAATTATATTTTTGGACAAGGTGTGTCACCACATCCTTGAGTTTTCTTTTAAGTGTCTCAAAAAAGATGTGCAACTGCATTCTTAATTGAAACAACTATTTCGAACATGCCTAAAATTTACCTAATATTAAAAGTACTTACTCTTATTTTTGTGAATTTTAGACAACTAATCTCTTCATTCTATTATTATATTAAATTGATTATATTTTTAATTAAATTAATCCTCCTAACAAAATATTCAACCAATAAAAAATGGAGTAAATTCAAGTTTAACAACATAACTCTTTTCTTTGTATATTGGGTAATGACATTTATTCAGAAATATGTAAATTAAATTAGGCAATTGACATCAACATTACGCAACAATAATGTCATAAAAACAGAGACTTAGGCACGACAAAATTGAATAATAAAAATGGCAATAAATCTTTTTACATAATAATAGGACTTCATTCATCTTTTGGGGATTTGCACAAAAAAATAACATAAATATAGTTCAAGATTTCTAATCATGTGATCCGTTTACTTTAACTCTCAGAATAAAATTAAGATGTCAATATTCATTTCAATCAAATTATAAATGAAACAAAATTATAAAAAAAAAACTTATCATATATTTACATCAAATTCCATAAATAATTTTTTTTTAAAAAAAAGATAAGATAAAATTGTACCTCAAAATAAGGAAATAAGTACCGTAAAATCTTAATCAAAGTTTGATTAGAACACCCATAAATCATCTTTTGGTGTGTGGTGTTGGTTTTGTTCGTGTGTTTTGTGTTGCTATTTTTTGTTACTGATGAGGGTGAAAAAAATGAGTGTTTTTGTGTAGCTATTTTTTTGTGAGATTTTTTATAGTCTTTTTTATTGTTGTCAGATGGTTTCTTTTTTCTTTCCTTTGGCTACTGTACATTTTTTTGTATTGTTGTTTGTGTTTGTAGTATGTTGCCTTTTGTTGTGTAGTATAGTAACTGTATTTCTGCTATATATAAGTGGCTAGAAGCACATACCTGTTGGACGGCATGTGTTCTTCTAGCCATTAACATTCCAATTAAGGACAATTTAGTCATTTACTATCTAATTCTACTTGTATGATGCTTGTATTGTTTGTACACTTTGCTTTGAAAATTGTGTGGTTCAAAAATATTTTCTTTAATTCCTATTATGTTATTGTGTTGATAATGTATTTGGCTGCACTTTTTCAAACTCTCATTTGCCCCTTCTTTTTTATCTTTTTACAATAACCTTTTCACAATAAATCCATTGATGTTGCTTTGGTAAATAAATTGAATATCTGAGCCCTTTTGAATGCCTAAAAAGACAAAATTTACTGATGTAGGGACTTACAGGGCCCCATAAGTCTCATTACATGTAATGTGTTCAGTATTTGTAGTTATATTTTTATTTTTTCAAGTTCTGTTAACTAATAAAATTTAAGGTATTTCAATATTGTTCATTATTAAATATTTAAAAATAATATAAGCAATGTATTCAACTCTTAATATTCTATCAATATTACGTATATTAAGACAAAAAATGTAAAATGTATTATTTAAAAATTATGTAAAAGTACTATAAATCATAATAATTAACAATTTAAAATATTTAAAAATCATATATAAAATTTAATTGACTCTCAAAATTTATTTGTGTCACATAAATTGAGATATATAAAGTAATATTGATGATTTGAAAATAACTTAAAAAGTATTGCAACAGAATAATTAACAACTTATTTTTAAAAAAATATATATTTAGCAGACTCTCCAAATTTCATTGATACCACATAAATTGAAATTTCATCTATACTATATAAATTGAGGCATATAAAGTAAAGTAACATATATTGGACCAGTACTGATACGAGCTCATGTATCTAGTAAGTAGTATATATGTGTGGGTAAGGTGTGTTGTTAAAAGTGGGGAGGTGTAGTGGGGCAAGAGTTAGTGGGTAGGTTAATTTCTTTTAATTAAATATATGTATAAAAATAAATATAATAATAAAAATATTAGCTAACTATTTAAAATAATAAAAACAAAAGCTAATCTAAAATTATCATTAAAAATACAAAATTATATTAAACTTAGTTTAGAAGAAAACATATATATTTTTTTGTCATTTTTCATTATTATTTTTTAACAATTGAAAAATTGTTGTTTTCAAATCTTTTAAAATAAATTAATAAAAAATAAGCTAAAAAACAAAATATTTAATTTAGATATAAAACAAATATTTAAGAAAAAATAATAGTGTAAAACTTTAGGTTCGGTTAAAAATAACGTGTCTACACCACTTGTTGGGTTCGAAAGAATCATGGCGTCAGGCGGAAGGTTATACTTTGCAAATCATATGATAATAAATTAGACGAAAGAAACATAAATTATTATATGATATCAATATATGACCAATTGGCATACATATTTAAAAAAGTAATTAAAAGCATAAAATTTGTAGATAGAAAATTTCACCATAAACAAGTCTCTAAACGACCATATTGTACATTCTGTTGTGTTATGTTATGAAAATAGAGATCTTCAATTATCGATCTTCAATTATAGATCTCCAATTTTTATTAAAATTTAGTATTATTAATTTTTTTAAAAAATAGATTATATATTTTAAATGTCTAAACCGATGTAAAACTAAAGAATAAATATTCAACTTTATTGTCATACTTAGGTTGAAGTAATTTTTTTGTTAGCATTTATTTTGATTTGAGCTTTATTAGAGTTACTAATATCTATGGACTAATTACCTTTATTAAATCATTCAAAATTCTAAATCTCAAAAACTTGAAATAATATGTTAAAGATAAAAGTTATGAAAAAATGTAAGAAATATTTAAAAATAAATTATAAAGATTTATAGATAATGTCGGATTGATTTGATCTCAGAATGACTATTTTTAGTTAAAACCAAACCAACCCAACGCAAGTATAGTCAGATTTTTTTTTCTCCAGAACCAAACCAAGTCAAGCCAAACCATTAGTAGGACTTTTTTCAATTTTGTACGCCCCTAAACTTATATATATATATATATATATATATAAACGAAAGAAGTTGAAAGGACGATATTATCCCAACCAGTATGGATAATCATGATTCAAGCGTCTTATTTAGAGTTATAATCATGGTTTATCTTTGTTTTTTTAAATATGATTATTATTAGTAAACATATATATGAGGTTTGATAATAAAGTGATGTTGCCATTATGATATGATGTCGCAGAATAAGCTTTCTTTATGTAATTTTTCACTTGTGGAATAAATAATACAGATATCACATTAATTCTGTCGAAATCTTCTTTTACAATTGGATTTGACAACACTAAAAATAGTATATTTTCTCGACATATACATTCATAGCATATCTGGTTATTTTTTAATGAAATCATCCCTCTTACTACTTTTGTCCTGAATTATGAGTCCAAATATGTTGTTTTCAAGAGTTGTCAATATGGGGTCAAATTCATAAATGACTTTAAAATTAGATGGTCTCATATTTAATCTTTTATGAAAAAAGTCTTATAAAAATAACTTTTATAAAGGGGATGATTTTGATTTTTTTTTTTGGCTTCGCTTAGCAAATTTTCTCCATAAGATAGACGTTCTAATTAACTTTTGCTCATAAGGAAAAATATTCATAATACTTTTAAATAGTGAACCTATATAATTGATAAAGAAAATTTGGCTTATAAGTAAAAATTAGAACTTAGATATGTTGCGCAACAAATATATAAGTTTAAACTTTTGTCCATAAGACATAAGTTATAAAGTATTCCATAAGTTAAATTTGGTAAAATAATATAAACTATTGTCCGTGAGGCATAAGTTACTTTTCTAAAGCTTCTGATCTATATTTTGCTTCTAAGGCAAAAGTTATAGAGTACCACATATATAAATTTAGTAAAATAGTGTAAATTATTGTCCATGAGACATAAATTAATTTTTGTAAAGCCCCTGAATAAAGTTAGCTTCTACAAGTTATAGAGCATCTTAAAAGTAAGACTTAATGATACAATATAAACTTTTGCTCATGATATGTAAGTTGTTATTTTTATTTTCAAGCGAATTTTTTCAAGTTAAGGTCATCTTCAAAATATTTATTGAGTGGAGGATAAAAATTCAAAAACGGACACTTTGAAAGACACTTGATGTATTTTCCTCGTCAATGTGGGTGGACAACTCATGCAAACTTCGAAAATTTGGGGGTCGAGATAGGCCAGCTAATCACATTGACAAGCCTTAAAATGGCTAGCCTAGTTAGGGGTCATTTGCACAAATATTCTTAATTTGAGGTGGTCTTATATTTTTGTCCCTTAAAATTGCAATTTTTGATTTTTACCTTTAGAGTTTAAAGTAAAAAAAGACCAAAAATGCTCTTGAAAAAAAAATAATACAAGGCAGAAGAAAATTTACTAGACATAAGTAATTAACTCCCCAAGGCAAAAGAAATATCCAAGATACAAGTTATGCCTAAAGGTGAAATCTTTTTGAAGTGCATGACATAAGTTTAGTGACCTAAGTTATGTCCTAAAGCTGAAGTTTATGGCTCAATTTATGCCACAAGGCAACATAAATTTAGTGACAAAAGTTGTGCTCTAAGACATAAATTCAATGATATAAGTTGTGCCTTAACACAAAGGTTCTCTATATGTCTTGCCCTTCGAATTAAAAATTATGCTTAAGTCAAAACATTCTCTAAATATATTTGCCAGCAAAGTTGATCAGCAAATTTAGATCATAATTAAGAATAATTTAACCCACACAATTTTACTAATTGAACAATAGGGAAAAATAATTAAATACCACCTCAAAATAAGGGCAAACTATGAAAAACATGCCCAACCAGCCTTATGTTGGATGATGAAGGGATCCAGATTCCACACTATGTTGTGGGCTGCGGAGAGAGCTGCTCTGCGAAGCTGGGCGTTCAGTGTTCTTATGGAGGAAGCATACTAGAAAGAGAATTGAAAGGGCCTTCAAAAAAGAGCGAGGGGGCAACCTTAGTCTATATGTTGCTCGTGAGCCGCCAAGTACCAGTCTCGCAATAGTATTGGTGCAAAAGGATCGGCCCTTCACTTGCTGATCGTTCGAGAGTCGAACTCGCTCTCTTGCCACGCCTTTCACTCACTCGCTCTCTTGCCACGCCTTTCACTCACTCGCTTAAGTCGGACTCAATCACTCTTTGAGTTTGGAGGATCATTCGTTATTCACTCACTTGCTATTACCTACCAGTGGCGGAGCCACGACCTTATCACTAGGGGGGTTCATCCAAACCCCCTTCGGCGGAAAATTATATTGTTTTTACATGGTTAAAATATTTTTTTAGGTATATACAATAGATGTCGAACCCCCTTCGGCTACTTCGTGTGTCTATTTCTTCAAATTTTGAATCCCCTTATTGAAAATTCTGGCTCCACCACTATTACCCGCAAGGAGCGCATCAACCAAGATGCATATTATCATATAGAAAGAGGCGAAGCATAGCGATTCGTACTACCGGAAAAGTTTTGCTAACCGACAAACAATAGAATCAGCCAATAGGCGCAGGCAAGCGTAGCGAACCACATAGATAAGCCCCTACCTGCCAATGCGCGGATGGATAGGGCGGGCGAAGGGGATGGATGTCTGAGCCTCTCCCTCAAATACATAAGGTAGGTAGGGCCGAGTGAGAAATGGTTCCCTCTTGCCAAAAACTTTCCTCTACCTTCGATTAACCTTACTCATAAAGGGTCTTACGGTTGGGAGAATTATCTAACTAAAGAAAAATAGTTTTCTTTCTAAGGGTAGGCGTGGAGAGCTTTTTGCGGGGAAACTTGCAAGTATAGTTTAGGGGGAGGCGGGCGTCGACCCTACCTTATGAGTATTCGGACTATCACAGTTCCAATGAATAGTCACTCAGTTTTGACGTACAGTTATACAATTCCAGAAGATGATCTAGAATCGGGTCAATCACGTTTATTAGAAGTCGACAATAGAGTGGTTCTACCAGCAAAGAGCCATATACGTTTTATTGTAACATCTGCTAATGTACCTCATAGTTGGGCTGTACCTTCCTTAGGTGTCAAATGTGATGTTATACCGGGTCGTTTAAATCAGACCTCTATTTCGGTACAACGAGAAGGAGTTTATTTTGGTCAGTGCAGTGAGATTTGTGGAACTAATCATGCCTTTATGCCTATCGTTGTAGAAGCTGTTCCTAGAAAGGATTATGGCTCTCGGGTATCCAATCAATTAATCCCACAAACCGGGAAAGCTTAAGCGGAAATGAAAGAGGAGGTTTAGGGAAGCCACTAAATTTCCTTTAGTAACTCTAGAAACTTGTCTTTTTCTACACACCTTTCACATTTTATTTATTGCTAATTTAGTTAACTTATTGAATTCCATTAACAAATTTTTTGTAACTAACAAAGGAAAATAAACTTACTTGGTAAATTGCAGTCTCATCTACTGTTTCAGTTTCATCTACTGTTTCTTTTGATACTGATGGTTATAAGTATCATTGTGTTTTATATCCACTTATATAAGCTCACCAATAATAAGAATATATTTGAAAAACTAATAAATAGATAATTCATAAGCAGTTAAATTTGATAACAATTTTTTTTACTGGATCAGTGAATCATTGGTGCAAATGTATGGAAAAATTATGTTGACATGGAAAACCAAAAGTTCACTGAACACACGTGGAACTCTTTAGCTTAAATTAAAGTGAGGGAATGCAAAGGCTTATGTTGAAATAGTCTACACATTTACCGCAAAACAAATTGAATTGAAATATGAAAAGACTATAATTTTGCACATATTCGGTTGCTTACAATAACCACGGGAAGATAAAAGAATGCTCTTATCTAATTCAATGCACAACTTAAACAAACATTTAATAGATTATTGTTTTATTTTTTATGATGATTATTAAAATTTACTACACCATTTATTTAATTAATTAGATAATTTATAAATATTTGATTTAGTATAGGGGTAGAATAGTAATCCAACTCTGCACTTTGAGCTTCTCACTTTATATATATATATATATATATATAATAAATATAATATAATAATATATTATATGAAGGTAAAGAGGGCAAACTAAGATTCAGGCTTGTCTTGTAAGAAGTTAAATATTCATATACTGTAATCATAATCTGTAAACATTACATTTTTTATTGTGGAACTACATGATTTTCTCTGTTTGTGCACATACTCAGAACTTGATCAAGAAAACATACCTGACTCCATTAGGTTCCCTTGAGCTTTTATGATCCTAGATGCCTTTGTTCTCTGATTTCTTATCCTTTTCCTTTTATCTTTCAATTTGCGTTTGTAAGGAAATGAATTGTTCTGACTTCATGGCTGTTCATCAATTAAAGGAAAATCTATCTGTGTTTTCTCTCTGTGCAGATCTTTCGGTTCAGTAGGTAAGTGCCACACAAACTTTTTGATAAAGTTAAATGGACTCAACATTTTCATTCGAGAGGAAGCGTAATAGGAAGGAGAGATATGGCAGGAATGTACGTAACTGAGAATACTTTGAAGGCCATCAAGAAAATTTATAAAATCAGTGTCGACCAGTGGCGGAGCCAGGATGTTCGCTAAGGGGTTCAAAGTATAAAGTAATAAATACGTGAGATGGGAAAGAAAAATATTAATCTTAACTCGCTAAATTTAACTTGTCTTGTTATGCCGCGTTTAGGTTCTTCTTACTTTTTACCCTGCTCCATCGAATTTTTTTTTTTCAAATTCTTGTGCTCTTTTTTTCTTTAAGTTTTGTCATGTGTTATTTTATTTTGATTTTTTTAATTAAAAAATTCTGAATTATTGCCCTTTCAATCATATGTTACTATAAAAATCACCAAGATTTTTTAAAAGGGTAAAAATTGACATATTTAGAAAATAAATAAATGACATCATCTTTTCTTAGTTCAATTAATTCAATTTACTAGGTTAGTCATTTGTAAAAAAAAACAAATGATCAATAAATAAAATAAAATTAGTTTAATTTTCATCTCCTTAGAATAAAATTGAAAAAAAATACAATGAAATTAAAGAAAGAAAATTAAATTAAATAGATTTTGTTTAAAAAACTATTCACAATTTTAATATTTCTTCGTTCGGTTAAATTTAATTTACTTTATTATATATAAATATTTTTTCTAACTCAATTTAAAATTTAATAAAAATTTATCGTTTCTTCAACTTAGTACACATAAAGAGAACTATGTAGAAACAAAATGAAAAATATAAATAAGAAGAATCTAAAAGAAAAATTTACAAAGAATGTGGC
>JAJOOR010009618.1:0-26412 GCA_036250505.1 Solanum acaule
TAAAAATACAATACATGATATGATAATTTAAATACAAGATAACAATACAATATAATACATAACATAATAATTTAAATACAAGATAAAATACAATACATGACATAATAATTAATTGATCACAACAATAATTTAGAAATCCGGTAGGTCGTTTCCAGATTTAGCACTATTCGGAAAAAAAATAAGGATATGATTCCAAGAATTGTTGCGATTGTGGTTGTGATTGTCGATTTCTTTTTTCAAGTATTCGTTGTTGTTCTCGTTGCAGGTAATCACGAACATTTGGATCACTAATAGTTTCTAAATTTTTCATTAAAATTTTAGTTTCGTCTCGGACTCCGATGATTGCAAAGTAGAGCCTTGTCCTCGAACTTTTTGCAATCACGTTTTACAATTATTGCAGGACCGTCATGTTTTTGGAGAAAGGAAGTGCTACATGATATAATGACTACATGTATTATACTGCACAACATGATAATTGAGGATGAACGTGATCTCAATGCACCAATTCAAGATGCCGTAGAGGCTCCAACTCCAATTATAGAAATGATGATGGATGAAAATCTCCGGTTTGAACATAAAAAAATTAAGGACAAAAATGCTCATTTTGAACTCCGTAATGCATTAATAGAGCATTTATGGGAGCAACGTAATAATTTTGAAAATTGAGTGTTTATGTAATTGTATGTCACTTTTATATGAATTTGTCCCCTAATTTATGTATTATATTATATTTTCTTGCAATTTATGTTATTTAAAAATTTAGAATAAAATATAATTTCATATCTCATTAAAAATTATATAAAGTAATTATTTGGGAAAAAAGAAATAAAGGATTTATATTATGAAATAAGAAAATAAGAATGAAATAGAAATAATAATATAATATTGAGGAAAGAGAAAAAGATTCTTTTTTAGAGAGTAAAATAGAGAATTAAGTTGAAGTTGGTTGTTTGAAAAAATAGATAACTCTATATTTAGAGAGTAAAATAGAGGATTGAGTTGGAGATGCCCTAAGGGTAAAATAGACGTAAAATGATAAATTATTTCTTGATTTTTCAAACTGGACAATCATTGTTGGACAACTATTTTTAATATAGTGGACAAGTAAAGATGGACGGAGAGAATTGCTAACAAAAATGAGTATTTTTTTTTTTGAAAAAAGATAAAAAGTCATAATACTATAGATATATTTGTTTTTATACTACTAACATCTCTAATCACATTCAAGATACAGTAACATATATACATATTAATTGTTACATTTAATTTTTGCACGTTTACTAAAAACTTATAGGCATTTTTTTCCCTATTACTTCACCATTATCTCGCTCTAAATAAACTGTACATATGAATAAGACTAAGCTAATTTTATTTTTAAAATATTTAATATCAAACATAAAATAGGATAAAAATAATTAATTTTGTCTTAATTAGATAAACTGAAAGTATTTTTATTATTTTTTACCACAAATATAAGACTGAGGGGGTATTAAAAAAATTTCATGGCAAATTAGTACATGAATTTTTAACCTTATGTTGCTTGATGTAACCTATTTTATTTTAGTATTTAATTTGTCCGGCACAAAAACGAATTTTTAATTTTTAGAAATTGATATTTCAACTTTTAATAAAATAAAGAAATTTAAAGGACAATGGATTTACTAAGAACCAATAAACTTGTTAATACGTGAATTTGACCAAATAAAACTAAGAAGACTCCCAAAGGAACATTAGAATTAACGCAAATATCCTAACGTAACCACCAAAGATTATTATGGAATAGTAAATATGTTTTAAATTTTTAATTAGAGTTGACAGCCACATACTTAAAAATAGGTATAGTTTTGAACTATGAACTTTCGAGGGTCCCGTCATAATATTAGAGGAATCATTATCATAAGGCATAAAAAGAAAAAAGAGATCAATCTTATTATTCGTTTTCGTGATGAATTGTTGAAACAAGTTCATAATACTTATCCATAGAATAAATTTATCGACGTATATCTGAAAATCCTAAAACAAATATTGATAAGTAAATATTTCACTTTGAAATTTCATATCTAGACAACTTAATTTGATCTCAACTAGCAAGTAATAACTAAACACTTTAAATTATATTGTTGTATATCTCACAGACATTGACGTGATACATAAATATTAGAAGTATCTAGATAATCATTTCATAAGTTAGAATATTTAAGTGACACAATAAAAACGAGTTCAGATATCTAGATATGCATACTCAAAATTGTAATAAAAATATCTATCAATGTTTTTTAAAAAAAAAAAATTAAAAAAACTTATAAAAGCCGGTTCATCTTGGCTTTAATCTTCTATATAAGTCCTCAACCCTTTCAATACCTTAAACCCTCAAATCTCTTTCTATTTTCCCCCAAAATACCAAAAAGCACAAAGATATAAACAAACAAAGCCGGAGTCTTGTTTTTCCGATTGCTGAGATTGATCAAGATTTGCTCTGTTAAGGCTAATTTAACCATTTTACACCGGAATCTTGATTTTCCGGTGAACTTTTTAACACCCCTTTAAAGGATAGAACCAAATGCCTCATAAATGAGATTCATTTTACGAAGATTCATTACCTTTTTTGAGTCTCTTCAAGTTTATTGAGCACCCAAAAAGGAAAAAAAGAAAAAGAAAAAAAAAGATCAATTTTTTTATGGGGAAATTGAAATTACTGATTTCGATTTTAATTTTAGCTTTAACGACGGTGGTTGCCGGAGGTCCGGCGACGATTGGTGAAGTGCCGGCGACGCCGGCGAGTAAAGGAGTGCACAGAAATGCCTATGCTACCATGATGTATATGGGGACACCAAGAGACTATGAATTCTACGTCGCGACACGTGTCATGCTACGATCACTTTCCCGGCTCGGCGTCGACGCCGATCTCGTCGTTATTGCTTCTCTCGATGTTCCTCTTCATTGGGTCCGAACTCTGTAAGTTCAAATTCCTCTGTTCTTATATTTACGGAAGTTACTGTTAAAAACACGTGAATTTTTAATCATACGTAATAAGACATTACATAGTAGATAAATGTAGAGGAATGAATTCGTTATCGAACGAATTTTAAATTTTGTACATTTTTCGATTAAATTAGTCATCGGGGAATTAGAGAAAAGATTAAATCTATAGTTCTTTCGGTGTTGGCCGGTGCAACATCGTACTAGACAAAATTTTACTGATTTTTTAATAATTGAATAAAATTTTGATTGAATTTTTTAAGCATTAATTTGCCAGATGGGCAGTGAGCTTGCACATTGGGGTGTATGAAGGCCCACATAAATTTGGTCATGTCCACAAGGTTGTCAAAATAGAAGGAGATTTTTTACGGGTCTACTTTAGAGTTCGATTAAATTCAGAAATTATTAGAAAATTTCATATAAAGAATAAAATCTTTCTTAATAAAGATGATTTTATATTTAGAAAAATTTAAACTCGACATCTCTGATTAAGGATAATGAAATACATATCACTTTATTGCGGTCTTTACGGGTGAGGGTCTTGTTTATATCAAGTACCATAGAATTTTCTAAACTTTTGTCAAACGGCAGTGGAAGTTTAATGATGCTAAGAAGAAATTAAATATAATATACAGTATGAATAGGTCAATTCTATTTTCATCATCTTTTTTTCATCTAATAAATGGTTTTAAAAGTCGTTGAATTGGGTCACATAGTATAATTAAGAAATTAATAAGTAATATCCCTCTTGATTTTGCCAGCATATTATACGCTGTCTTTTATACTCCTTTAGTCTCAAATTATCGTTTAAGTTTCGCAAAATGACTATCTTAAATTTTTTGTCTTAGAAGTTTTAAGGAATATTTTTTTTTCTTTCATTTTACTTTTAATATTAGTTGTTCTTATAAGCAATTTCATTATGAGGTGATGACACATCCATATTCAATGAGACAAAACTATATCTTAACTATCCTTATTTCTGTTTTAAGATATAAGTTTGCCTCATTAAATATTTTTTATTCTATTGAGCTGTTTATAGTTTTTTAAAATAATTATTTTTAAGAATAAAATGAGAAAAAATAATTAATTTTATATTGACACAACTTCTCTTGAAATTTGATCTAGTGGTAGGAGTTAATTCATGCGTATTAAGGTACGTCTGTACGCCATGAGTTCAAAGTTTATGTTTAGCAAAAGTTTGGAATTCTAGAAAGGTAGACGGGTCCATCGAATTTCAAATAGTGCATTGGGATGAAATTATAATTTTGTCTACAAGTTTGGCAGAACCCAAGAGCGTTAATAGTAAATTGTATAAATAATTTACCTAGAGACTGTTTGTCTTTTCTAAAATCTAGAATTCATAATTTTTTTGATTTAGTAATAATTGTATATAGGACGTGATAGATAAATTAGGTCCATGCCACGAATTCAAATTCACAAATACTTTGAATTAAAGAAGGGTGAGTCAACCATCCACAAGTTTGAACAATGTGCAGGGTTGAAACTATAGTGTTGCTTATGAATTTGGCAAAATCACTAACTTTAATCTAAACCATGTGTTTTGTATTAACAAACCTACTTAATAGGTATAAATATTTTACCTAAAATTCATCAAGATTTTTCAATAAAAAATTAAAATTCATAAATTCAAAATTTCAATTCCAACCTTAATAATATATTACTGGTTCTCGGAGATTTCTCAATTATCATCCAAACAAAAACAGAAAGAAGTTTGGTCAAAGCTAGTTTGTCTTAAAAATGGAGAAAGACGTTTACTAGCTTTTGATTTCAAAGATATAGTTGGCATGAAAGGTCTTTGGCACAGTAACTGCATATTTTTTTCATTTATTTTTTTTGATAAATAATTTTTTTTTATTAATCAAACTAAAAAGTCATTTCATTGGGTGCATGAATTAATTGGTTGCTTCTAGGATATACTATTCGATATTCGATGAATAAAGATTCCATTCATCTGATTCCTTACTTTAATCTTTTGGAAGTAATGTAAAATTACGTACACATTACTTTCCTCATAACCTACTAATATAAATACTTGTATATGCTATTGTTGTATATTACAACTTGAAGGGGATAAGGACGAAGATGGTCTAATATCATTTACAATGATAACAAAGGCGGACACATCATATATGATAGAGAGTTGACAAAATTCAATAATATTAATCTATCATCTTATATAAGTATGTATTTATAAATTCATTAAATATATTCAAAATTATAAATTTTAAATTTTTAACACATCTCTAAATGATAGTTGAATCATTGGTGTTGGTCCAATTAGTAGTATAATTTTTATAATTCTTTTAAACTATTAAATCGTCTAAAAGACAATTATAAATAATTAAAAAAATAATACAGAGCCTATACAACAAGTTAATATCTTTTAGTTTATGAGAAGGATAATGATGATTTCACTTCATAGAGATTAGACAAAGGATGTCTTTTTTTGATTTGTTTGTTAATGGTTTATCTCTAAGCCCACTAATTTGGTTTAAAGTAGATTTGCCACTTTGTGTTTCTAAAGTTCTACGTGTCTTAACTTGATTTGTTTGTTAATGGTTTATCTCTAAGCCCACTAATTTGGTTTAAAGTAGATTTGCCACTTTGTGTTTTCTAAAGTTCTACGTATCTTAACTTATATAATATTGCCTTTGCTAATTCTTTTAGACATCATGTTCAAGTGCCCTAACTTAGTGGGGTCCCAAAACTAGTTTATTACTTTTAGGAGGCTATTTTAGGTCCCAAAATAATTAGTATTTTATAGAGTTGAGAGAACAAGTGTTTTCGAATAGTAACAAAAATTGTTTTTCAGATTCTAAAAAAATATTTTTTCTCCAAAAGCACTCTTTGAACCACCAAACACAAATAGCAACTCTAGTATTAACAAAAGTATTTCTGAAATTGATTAGCCAAGTACAAACAACTACTTTCTAAAAAATGAAATTTAAAAAAATGATTTTTCTTTAATTTTTGCCACTTCTCAGACCAAGTAGTTAAAAATAGTTTTCCGAGCATAAATTCCGAAAAATCGAACCGAACCGAACTAATTCGGTTTTTCTGTTCGGTGTTATTTTTTCGGAAGTTCGGTTCTTCGGTTTGATGTTCGGTTAAGGGTCTCAAAATTTCGGTGCACCGAAGAACCAAACTTTTATTTTAAAAAAAAAATTAAAAATATATTTTTTTTTTATATATATGGGCATTCTCTTAACTAAAAATTAAAAATTCAACTAACAATTAAATCATTCATGAACAAATCAATGTAACAACAAATGTACAATTCAATAGTTAACTTCAAATATTAATTTCCAAGAGAAACTCAAACATATTTCTACCAATGTACATTATGTAAAGGAACCGTCTTCGTACTTGTTTTTCTCGAGAAATAGTTGGAGGCACAATGTTCTTGATAAAGACAAATATAGTCTTTTAGTTAGCACAATAAGTGTTCCACGGTAGTATGCATCATTCCTTAACATAGTTTTAAATTTCTAAGTATCTTATACTTTATTCTTATATTATTTTTCATTCACACCGAAAAAACGATTTAAAAACACCGAATTAAACCGAACCGAACCAAATTAGTTTGGTTTAATATACGATGCACACTTTTCTAAAATCGAAAACCGAAGAACTGAACGCCCACCCCTAGTTTTCCATATGTATGCTTAAAAGTCAAAACAGACAAAAAAACTTGTTCAGAAATAGACTGGTTGCTAAACCTTGAATTTAATTTAAAACTTTACGGATAATATATCTATTTTACACTTCTCCATTTAGATATTCAAAAACTATACGAAAAGTATTATAAATTGTAATTTTGTGCATATCGATATGATGAAAAAATCCATCGTAAAATTTTAGTCAAAGTTCTTATAGTTTGACTCTAAAAAAGGAAATTATGACAATTAAAAGTGGACGGAAGGAGTATCAAATAGTTGAAATGTCTATTCCTACCTAAAAGTTGACAACATTTTGCTGTGGGATCAAATTAACATTCTTATGTACTATAACTAAGTGTTGTAGTTACATGTCACAGTTTTCTTAATGAAATGTATGTTCTCTGTGCTGTATTTCAATCAAGTTAGTACTCCTTACGTTTCAATTTGTTTGTTTGGTTTTGACTTGATGCGTTGTTTAAGAAAGTAAAGAAAACTTTTGAATCTTGTGGTCTTAAACTAAAGATATGTAGAATGTATCAACATGCCTTTTAATCTTGTGATCTTAAACATGTCACGTGGACTAGAAGGAAAGTAAGATCGACAACAAATTGAAACGGAGAGAAAAGTATTTTCTCAACGTGGATCATAACAAAATAGAAATGTGAATCTTCATTGGAGAAAAAATATTCATTGTATGTTATTTGGATGTGCAGAGAGCAGGAAGATGGTGCAAAGGTAGTGAGAGTTGAAAATTTGAACAATCCATACAAAGGGCAATCCAATTTTAACTTGAGATTCAAGTTAGCGATGAACAAACTTTACGCGTGGAGCTTAACAGATTATGAAAGAGTCGTCATGCTCGATGCAGACAACCTTTTCCTCCAGAAAACAGATGAATTGTTCCAATGTGGACAATTTTGTGCAGTATTCATCAACCCCTGCATATTCCATACAGGTCTCTTTGTATTGCAGGTAACAACTTTTCTCCGCGAACTATGAAGTATTAGGCGAATTATACAAGTTACTTATAAATGTTGAATTGCAGCCATCAACAATTGTGTTCAAGGACATGCTTCATCAGCTTAAGGTTGGAATGGACAATGCAGATGGCGCGGATCAAGGTTTTATTGGAGCATACTTCCCAGATTTGCTTGATCAGCCAATGTTCCATCCTTCCCTTAATGGTACTAAGCTCCAGGGGAATTATCGACTACCTCTTGGTTACCAAATGGACGCCTCTTATTATTGTAAGTTGATGACCGCGTTGTTTTTGTTAGACAACGTTTGTGATATTCCACAATGCACATTTCTGAAGCAGAGAAATTAATACTGATTTTTTCTTTTAACTCTTGTAGATCTCAGGCTTCATTGGTCGGTACCATGTGGACCTAATAGTGTCATTACTTTCCCCGGTGCACCATGGTTAAAGCCTTGGTATTGGTGGTCATGGCCTGTTCTTCCTTTGGGCATCCAGTGGCATGAACAACGACGTCAAACTCTAGGGTAAGACGAAAAATCCGTTCTTCTGATATGTCTGTACTACAAGCAACTTTGAATTGTGACTAAGTTGGGGTCGGTTATATCAATTCTCACTGTTCATATCGTTTCATTTAAGCTCTGTCTGGACTATATGTCAAAGATTTTCCTTGATTGACCATTGTACTCTTTAGAATATCAATAAAAAAAGTCGTGTATGTGAATCCTGGCTATCCATGTCGCTCCATTTGAGCTCTTTTTGCACTATAATGTTCTGTTTTTTCCTCATATCATTGCTGTTATCGTTGTCATCACCTTAAATTACCCTTTTTGTGAACGCTGCGAGTGCTTGCTGAAGTACATTTATCAAAGTTTAATATGTTTGGCATTTGGCAGGTATGATGCAGAGAGGCCACTAGTGCTGATCCAAACTGTACTATACCTTGGAATAATTGTAATGACACGCGTAGCACGTCCCAACTTATCTAAGTTATGCTATCGACGTGAAAACACCAAGAGCATCTTCCTAATACGAACTGGCATAAAGCTGATCGCGATATGGTCCATTCTTGCAGCCTACATTATCCCTTTCTTCTTGATACCTCACACGGTTCATCCACTCATCGGGTGGGGTCTCTACTTACTAGGCTCTTTCGCGCTATCATGTATAGCAATGAACACATTCTTGTTGCCAATGCTGCATGTTCTCGTGCCATGGCTAGGAATATTCGGGGTACTTTTGGTCATGGCTTATCCTTGGTATTCTGATGGTATTGTAAGAGCATTGGCTGTATTCGCGTACGCGTTTTGTGCGTCCCCCGTGGCATGGACAGCATTGGTGAAGATAATGTCTTGTCTTAATGTTTTACTTGAGAGGGAAGGGTTCTTGCCTAGGTTGAGTGAATCTGCTGCACCTGCTGGTTTCAACAAGTTGTACTGATGAAATGGAAAATTTGAAAGTTGAAGATATTAAAAAGGGGATATAATTTTTTTGGGAAGTGTGCTTGTGCTCTTCTTATACAAGTTAAAGGAATTCTTTGATATGTTACAAATTCTTATATGAACTAGAAAATGTAAAAATGGGATGAACTTGTTGTAAGTATGTGTTATACTTGGAAATTGAATTTTGTTACTATTAGCTTTCCAGCAACAGATGCATTAGTCAAACAAAATTCAGAATTTTTTACTCGTTGTTACTTTTTCGGATAACTATTTAGTAAATTACCCTCTTTTATGTTTTTTCTTATAACAGATAGAGTATTTTTAGACCACGGAATAAAAATCCTCTTGGTGCAAATTGAAATTTATATGAGAAAACATAAGATCATGGTCTAAAAAATTGTAAGTTACTCAAACATTAGGTGACAGTCTAATGTTTTATCTGTATGATTAAGAAACATTTAAGAAAGGGGTACATGTTTACAACAATGAAAAATAGGGACAAAATTTAAATAGTGAGTTAAAAAGGAGCATTTATGCAAATCAGCCTAGAGATTTGGACCGGCCTTGTCCAGGTAAGTGGGCTTGGGCCTCAGATACCATAACATGTGTACAAAATGCTTAGAATTGATGGGCTTGGGCTTCTGATAATCCAACAATAACCCACAAGAAGAAGGAAGACATGAGGATGATACTGCACGAACCGTTTTCAAATGGTTGGTCTTTCATTTTTATCATCGAACAGACTAGTCTTTTGATTTTTGTTCTTTTACCAATTGAACTTATGTCTATTGAATCTCAAACTTTTAAGGATCACGAAAATATAAATTTATGCCTCGCAAAAATAGTTACTTGTTATACGAGGGACAAAAGTTAAAGAATAAGAACAAAAGGTACAAATGACCCAAAAATTTCAAAACTAATAATCGTATTCTGCTTTAATGTGAAGATGAAATTTAAACAAAAATGTCTTAAACGAAAAAAAGACCGATAAGGCACTTTATTCATATTAGAAGATTTGTTTGATGCAAAATAATATGACGAGAGACATCCTTTTTTGTTCTATGGAATAAAATATGGCAAGATAGTTGGTGTTTATTCATTCTACACACATATCACTTTTTATTTTTCAATAGTTGATAAACAAGAGTCTATCGAAAATAATATCTTTATCATATAAATATAAGAATATTTGTACGTTATTTTGTAAGATTACACCAAAAAATTGTTTGGTTAATACACAAGATTTCATCGCCTTTTAATTATTTGTTCAATGATATGAGGGCCTACATCCAATAATCAAGCAAAATCAACATCCCATCATAAATAGCTTTCTTGTTTCTTTTGAAAAAAAGATCAATTTTTATACAAGTTAGGAGTTTTTGTCTCAATGCCCTTTTGGTGTGGTAAAGTTCCTCCATTTTTCCAACGTTCAAAAAAAAAAAATGACTTTTAAATTCGAAGGGCCCATTTCAATGAACATTAAAAAAAAGAAGGGATCATAACATTTTTGGTCCCCAGTTATTAGTTATTGCTAAGTTTTTATTTTAGTGTTTGTAATATCTCATTAAATGCATTTTATTTTTAATTAATTCAAACATACACTTTTGATCGCTTTGCTTGTAATATTCATACATTTGTTTGTCATAAGTTCCAATATAAGGGAAAAAGATAAATATACCCCGAATCATCATAAATGATATGCAGATACCCTCCGTCATACTTTTGGGACATTGGTGCTCCTGTCGTCCAAAAACTAGTGCATATATATCATTTATACTAACGGACATACATTTGTCATAATCTTATCCACAGATCCGACATTTATTAAATATTGGATCGACGGAAAATATTGTGTCACGTGTCCCTATTTAGTCTTTCGTTAGAGTGAAGGACATATATGCTCTAGTTTTTGGATGGTAGGGGCACCAATGTCCCAAAAATATGACGGAGGGTATCTGCATACTATTTACGATAGTTTGGGGATATATTGTTACTTTTTATTCGTCAGTAATATTATTCTAGTTTTTTTTTTCAAATAAGAATTAAATAAAAGCATATTTCAATCAATTGATGGTTAAATATGTTTTGCTTCGTATTAGAAGGAACTAAAATAATACTTAAGAGATAGGATTGATCCACCTTTAATCAGAGGTCTCGAGTTCAAACCTTAGGTATAAAGAATATTTTAATAGGAGCTCCCAGACTAAGCCCTACAATATCTAGATTTGGTTGGAGCTCCAATGCAGATAAACACAAATTTATTTATAAAATCTCATAGTGGGTCTCCACATAGTGACAGCAACTACTATATAAGTACAAAATTGTACAGGCCATGCTAGGACCATTTTTTCCCTTCAAGCAGACCACCATTGCTATTAAACCTATGTTTCCCCCACATGCAGCTGCATGCCTAATAAAATGACCGTTTCAATATTTTATTTATCCCTAAACTCAGAATGATTAATAGCTAAATAATTTGTGCCATACTTTGTTCATAATCAACGTTTATTTAAGACACATAATACATACATACAATAACTAAACATTTCAACTCGATCGGAAAATGTGTATTGGACACCTCAACTCATCTTCACAGTTTCTTAGTAGAACACTCCACAATTTACAATATAATTATCTAGATCGATACCTTCAAAATTTATATGTCACGTCAGCGTCTCTAGGCATGTCAAGGTTATTCAATATATAGTTTATAGTCAAGAGGTAATTTTAAAAAATGGTGAGTTAATTATATTCACTTTTATGATTATTTCACTAAATTGAAAAGAAAAAAAAAACATTTATGTATACACACAGTTGCAGAATAGACGACATGCATATCTGGTAGTATTGGATAATTCTGAGTCTCTGACTGGTAGGTAGCAGCCATTTCTATGTCTTTATAACAGAAAATTAAAGACTTGAATAAGTTACTTAAAAAGTGATTCAATTATCTTTTTTGGAGGCTAAATTTATTTTCTAGTTATGAAATGTACTATATTTTGAAGTGTGAAAATTAAAATTCAAAAGTAACTACTCCTAATTATTTATACAATAATAATATATTCAATATAATTTTATGAGTATATTCTGAAAAAAAATGTTGTGTACTTAATCTTATTCTTACTCTATAAAGATAAATTTATCCTAACTTACTAAATTCTATTACTGTTATGACCGAGCTCTAATTTTTGTGCCACTGTGTCTTATTAATTTGTTCCAATAAAAATGATATATTGGAATATTTTAACTTTAAACTTCTTCCAACAACTTTATAGTCACAAAAATATATGGTAGGTTCAAAATAAAATTTTAAAGTCTTATAATATCATACAAATGTTATGGAAGCTATCTTCTTTAAATTTTGCGTCGTAGGAGTAAAATTACATAACAATCAAGTGAGTACCCAAAGGTATTATAACATGGTGATTAATTAAGTGGTTGAGAATTATGAAATCTCTTGGATTAAGGATCCGTTTGGCCCCAAGAATACTTGGGATAAACTTGAAAAGTGGTATTTGATAATATAGCTTATTCCAAGCTCCCAAATACTAGAAAAAACTAGTATTTGGGCCAAGTTCTAATATTTGAAAATTTAAAAAAAAAAAAAATTACCCATTTTTTATATTTTATAAAAAAAATACTCATTATTTATTAATTGCAACTAGTATTTGTTATCACCTCCGAAAAAGTTTGAATTCTAATTTGAGTGACAAACTTGAGAAAAAAGAACAATTTGTTTATAATTATAGCTAAATCAATGACAAATTTTAATATGTGATTCATGTATTGTCTTGCCTATATTGATATAAATAGATAATACAAATTTATGAATATTTCTATTAGTTTTTAAAACTTATAGGTATAAATCATATTTTTGTAGTCAAATATTCTTGAGAAAACTTGGGGCCAAACACATGGTGTAATTTGACCAAAAACTTGATTCAAATATTATTTGCCAAGAATATTTGAAAACTTAGAGTCGAGCGCTAGCTAAGTATTTAGCTATTTTTACTACATCAAAGTCTTGATAAACAAAATTACCGGATGTCCCCATCAAAGGAAAAGCACTACTAAAGTCTCTTTTTTCTCATTTGCTTTTTAAAATAGTGTTACTTTTTACTGCTAATCAGTACAGTAATTATCAGCACAGAAATCTAAGTTACAAATGATGGGAACAAATATATGAGTCCAACTTCTTGACTTTTGAGCAAATGGTCACACATTATAAAATTAATTATTTTATACATTAACACATTCAACACACAAAATATGACCGTTACAGGTTCCACATATATATATATACTTCATTCACTCTTTAACATTCTTCTCTACTTCCACAAATATTCTCTCTCAGCTCATCACATTCTTTCTCAATCATTTAAATACTATTTTAATTTAATTAATGGCTGTTTTCATTAATTCTTATTTTACTTTCACTATTTTCTTCCTAAATTATTTATTTTTTCATGCAGATTCAGTTAGCAGTACTACTCCGTTACCTTCAAATTCCGTTAAAAATCGCCCCGGAAAATGGATCGGGCCATCGGGTACCCGACATATCTCCGTTAACGTTCACGGTTTCGGTGATTACCAATCGGTTCAAGCTGCAGTGGACTCAATTCCTCAAAATAACAACATGAATATCATTATTGACATTTGCCCCGGTTATTATATGTAAGCGTTTAAGTTATATACACTGTCATAAATTAAATTTCACGTATATATATATAGGTTATAGATTTTTCCCGCTTGCAACAGGTAGCGTAGCGTATTTTAATTTTTCAGGTTATCGTTTAAGTAGTTAGATAATATAATAAAGTTTACGATGCCATTGTCTTGTATAAAAATTATTTGTTCTTTCATTAAAGACGTGTATTTAATGATTCACACCTTTCTTAATTGAAGGTCAATGCAGGACACTTAAAAATTTATAATACGAATTTTCCTTATATTAATTATTTACCATGTGCAATTAGTATCTATATTATATGAGTATATAATAATGGAGGGACATTTATTTTTATTTGTCCAAGTACGTGAACATATTGTTTCGTACAGATATCTTTCTATAGGTCACGGGTGTCTCTTACTTCCTCATTTAATTTTTTTTGTCCACAATAATTTTTGCACTTTCTTTTAATGCATAAAATGTACTATATTTTAGTATAATACACATTATAATTAGTGTATAGTCTCAATGAACTTGAAAAAAATGAATAGTTGATGGTGAGAATAAACTTTAACAAAAAAATCTCTCCCTTTATATGCTAAAGAGGACAAGAAAAAATAAAAGTATAATAGACAAGTAAAAATATCAGAAGGAGTGCTCTTTATCTTATGTATATTTATATAGTTATAAATCATTATAATCGTAAAATAAAGATTTTATAGTTTGTGATCTTTGCTCTTATGGATAATTTCTAGGTCACATGTATCACTTTCTTTATATATATACCTGTCCCAAATTATGTGGTACATTAAAAAAATATTTAAGGAAAATACGTCGTATAATTTATTTTATTTTTGAATTGTGGTGCAGTGAAAAAGTGGTGGTGCCAGAAACAAAGCCATACATAACATTTCAAGGAGCAGGTAGAGACGTAACAGTAATAGAATGGCATGATAGAGCAAGTGATAAAGGAGCAAATGGACAACAGCTTCGTACATATCAAACAGCATCTGTTACAGTTTATGCTAGTTATTTTTCAGCTAGAAATATTAGCTTCAAAGTAAGTATATATATATTATTTTTTTATTTATATACATATTATATATAGTATATGATAAGTCATTTTCTATATCTGTCATTTTTTGTTTGTTTCTTTCTGGCAAAATTTTAAAGTTGGACGTTATTTGTTTAAGGCAACTTTGTGTGTGTAGACAGCACAATATAATGGGTTTGACGGTGGGTGGTGGGTTGTGGTGAAGTAGTAAGTATTCTTTTACTTTTAACCAGAGGTCTCAAGTTTGAGTCCCTCGTAGATATGAAGTCGTTTTTGTTAGGAATCGTCTTGTCTCCAATATAAAACTTTTTTGCATGAATCCAGATTTAATCGAACTCTAATGAAGATACGGGAAAGCAAAATAATAATAATGGGTTTGACCGTTAAAGATAAGATAGAGGGAGGAGGGGCATTAATTTTGCATGTCTCTATGTTGTGTGTGGCCAAATTAAGAAAAATACAGAACTAGATCATAATGCATGATAGAGAATAATATCATAATATAATTTTGAGTTTGGACCAATGGGAGAAGGCATTTAAGTTTGTCCATTATATATTAAAGAAAAATAAATAATAAATTTAAAAAAAATACTTTTTTAGAAATATCTGGCTATAAAATCACACGACTGAAAATACCATGCAAGTTTCTAAAGAGGTCTTTTTTTTAGATAAGTTAAAAAATAAAGAGGTTGAGAATAAAAAGTGTACTACTAGATTTTTTTTTTGTTATCTTTCTAGGTTATAAGTTTTTTTTTTTTTTTTTGATAATTATCTGTAGTTTGTTTTTAGATATTTTGGAGAATATTTGAAAAACTAGTTAAACCTTATCTTTCGTTAGTAGTTTATACATATATTTGAATTTTATACTGTCAAGTAGTTTGAAAAATAAGATAAATAATTTACCATAATAGCTTAAATAATTGCCTTGATAATGTCAATTACACTACATACATCATTAGATAAATCCTTTATTATCATGACATTTTTACTCAGTCTCACTTGCTGGCATTTACCAACATTATGGTCTTGAGCTCGGAATTTACCTTTTTAGTACGCATGAGCCAAACTAAATTATTGAATTCAGATGAACTCGAAAAAAATATACCTACGTACAATTATTATGCAACCACAGTATTAAAAACTGTCACAAAAAAGTCTCTTATTTTCTTATTATTATTTTTTTGTAGAACACAGCACCAGCACCATTGCCAGGGATGCAAGGATGGCAAGCGGTGGCGTTTCGAATCTCCGGCGACAAAGCTTACTTCTCCGGCTGTGGATTTTACGGTGCACAAGACACTCTTTGTGACGACGCCGGCCGCCATTACTTCAAAGAATGTTACATTGAGGGTTCTATTGACTTCATTTTTGGCAATGGTCGCTCTATGTATAAGGTACACACATCCACTTTATTGTTTTCCCATATTTTATATATACAGTGTAGTTTTTTGAAATTTATTTAAAGTATAATCAGAGTGGAGTTAGGATTTTCACCATTGAATTCAAAATATAAAATAATAAACATACGAAATATACATAAAAAATAGTTTTAACCTTAAATATACGGTGTAATTTTTCGTCTCACTCCATGAGTATAAGACAATTTGTTTTAAAATATTTGTTTGCATAGAAAAAGATGAGTAAGAAGAAGATAATAGTAAAATAATTAATTTATTTTTCAAAAAAGTGAGATAATTGCGTAGATTTGCTAAAGCTGGAATCTTTGTCTGGTCTTGATGTCTGTATCTTGAATAAAAGGAGGATTACTTTTTTCCATTATTTAAAAGTTCACGCCTAATTAGAAATTAGTATTATATATAGTATACTTTAATTTTGCGTGCTTCTGCGGTAAACCAATATATGAAAGGAGTATTAATTAGTATTATTTAAGTCAAAAAAATAATTGTATGAGTTGTACTACTTAGCTGGCAGTCAAAAATTTCTACTTTCGATTTTTAAGATCACAATATTAATGAATATTTTTATATAGTTAATATATTGTTAATTTAAAATCATAAAATTTAAAAGTTTTTAAAAAAAATAATAATTTCGTGTCAAGTCAAAATAGCACAAACAAATTGAAACAGATAAAAGATAGGGTAGAATATAGAATAAACTGTCATAATCACTATTATTTCATTTCAAACAAAAAAAAAAAATCATCTCAAACTGTAATATTCACCTTTTTCACTAAAACTAATTCTCACAATAATGTATTCATAATTTTTAGTAAAAATTACATAAATTCCACAGTGTTAAGAGTTAATTATATCTTATTTCTATTCTTTCTCAAATTACAAAAACCTCTTAAAATTATAGGTTCTTGGATACATCCGGAAATCTGTGGATACATAGCTCACAGATGCATTTGCGAGGGGATGTATCCGAGAGGAATTTTTTGTAATTTTTTTAAATGGTATAAATTTTTAGAGATTATGATATTTTAAGTTATATATTTATGTAATTTTTATAATTTGTATATAGTAATTAATTCTTATTAACTGTCCAAATTATTGTTTGTGTTGGTGCAGAACTGTGAGTTACATTCAATTGCCAGTAGATTTGGGTCCATTGCAGCCCAAGATAGAAAATCCCCAGATGAGAAGACTGGATTCGCATTCTTGGGCTGTAGGGTTACTGGGTCAGGCCCACTTTATGTGGGCCGTGCTATGGGCCAGTACTCAAGAATTGTCTATTCGTACACATACTTCGATGACGTTGTGGCCCACGATGGCTGGGATGACATGGACCACGTCAGCAACAAGAACAAGTAAGACTATTTGTTGCATGTTTAAAGTGAGTTTTGAATATTGAATATAAAAAAATGAGTTTAAACCAAACGGAACTTGCTAATTTTTTAAAATGGTGATATCAAGATCAACTATTTGTGCACATTTCCCTTTTCAAGCAAATGCTTTATGTTTATGTCATTTTTTCCCTTCCTTGAAAGGAAAAAAACATAGGTACTTGGTTCGCTCTATTTCTTTATCTTCCCATGAATCGTATATTTGTAACAGTAGGGACACAAAAATTTCAGTTTGAATCGATGAAGTGTATCGTGTCGATTTTGTACTTATATGTCAAAATTCCTCTTTCAGGACAGCATTTTTCGGTGTATACAAATGTTCAGGTCCAGGAGCAGCAGCAGTGAAAGGTGTATCATGGGCCCGTGAACTGGATTACGATACGGCCCATAAGTTTCTAGCCAAGAGTTTTGTTAATGGACGCCATTGGATTGACCCATCAGACGCTTGAACAATTTTTTGAAAAAAATAATTCTGTTGTCTATTAATTAATTCTTTAATTCCATTCATTTTTTGTTTATATAGAAAAGAAAATGATTGTAATGGCATTTATAAAGTAAATGATAGTAATCTATTTTTTTGGAATCTATTCATATTAATCTTGTATCAGAATCCCGTTTTCGTATCAACGCAAGGTATGCTTAATGGACTCTATAGTATTAAAGCAAGTGAATAATCATCAATGTAATAGCAAAAAAAAATACCCAATTAATAAAAATGACGATACTCGCTCAAAATGTACGGAAGAACCCCTTTTTTCTAGTTCCTATGATGCAATTGGAGCTTATCAGCTCAAGCGAATCAATTTAGATAGTCCTTTATGGCTCCGAAAGCAACGAAATCAACATGTTTGTCATCATTTTATTCCACCATTTTTAGAATCACAACCATTTTGTGCGCCTAATAGAGAATATGAACAATGTTATATCCCACAACATCTAGAGTTCCTCGAACAATGTGATATCTCACACCGGGTAAATCTCCAAAAAGGAAGGAAAATGGCATAGAGATATTAAGAAATGAGTAATAACACCATAAGTTAAATTCAGGCAAAACTAAATGATGTTCTATGCAAATTGTGACAAAAGAAAATTAAGGAGCCAGCAGGTCATAGAGACATGGTATTATCTATTACATGATAGAGCAGTTCTGTTGGCCCTCCAACATCTCTGGGGATCTGCAAAACCACAAGGAAATTTAGCTCAATATAAAATATCAAATAGTTCTCACATTCCATCTTCAAACACTCTGGATGATAAAAATATGCATATAATTCATACAAAATCTAAAGCGGGGCTGCTCCTCTCCCCTAACCAGAGGTCTCGGTTTCAAGACCTGGATTTGAAAAAAATCCTTCGCAGGTAGCGCTTCCCTTAAATGGACCCTATGTGGCGCAAATCCCAAAAAAAAAAACTAGTAATTTGGCATATGTTTGTCTAGATAGACTCTATATCCTTGTTCTTTTTCGTATTGTAAAAGCTTTTACCTTATGTATCCCCGAGCCACAAAGTTAACTGCTTATAATGCTAATCTACTCTTGAACTGAATCCATTATTCAAAAATGACGTGGCAACTCTAAAGTTTAACGGCCACTGAGTTATCAATATGTAGCTAACTTGATATGAACAAAATCTTGAAACTATTAGAGGACTTACAGTTGTCCAAGAGAAGATATATCGAAGTCTGGAGCTAGCTCATGAACAATATCATTTGGCGGTTGGCCACATTCTTGCATTTTCTGCATAAGCTCTACAATTTTGTTGAAGTTGCTGGGTTCGGTTTCATAAACTTTGTTCAGATCTCTTATAAATTCATACTGTTTTTTGTAACGTTCATACTCTTCAGTGCTCAACTTAACTTTGTTGTCTTCCAACCACTTGGGATATCTATCTTCAATTTCTTTCATGGGTTCATGAAGAATTTCCTTTGACAAAAGCTGCTGCATCATGGTCTCAACTATAGACTCCATGTCCTACACATCCGAGACAAAAAAATTATATATACACTTCAAGCAAGTGAAAAGCAATGGTATAAGACATGATGCATAATGAGAAAGAAGCCTCAGAAATCTCTTCCAAGTGAAAAAACAACAAACAAACAAACAAAAACATACCGAGTGTAATCCCATAGGGTGTCGAGTGTACGTAGACCTTACCCCTACCTTGGGAGGTAGAGAGGTTGTTTCTAACAAACCTTCGGCTCAAGGAAAAGCAATTCAAAGTAGATCGAAAAAGAAATGACGAAGTGGAGAAGCCATGACAAAGTACTGTAGAGAGCATGACAAAGCAGTTTGAAAAAAAGGAGCAGTAACTACAACAAAATACTATGATAATTGAAGTACAAGAAACAACAAATAGTTACAGAAATCAAAGGACAAGAAACTACAAGAGTAATACTATGACTAACTAGTATGTAAGGAAAAGCGAGACAACACTTAACTACCTACTTATCTCTTCCAAGTGACACTCAACCAAGAAATTCAAATGCATGTCCTAAGCTGTGAAATCCATTCACTGCTAAGAGAGAGATATCTTGACCCTACAGTGCAGCTTCCAAACATCCAACTTAATCCAGACTAGCACTCTGGAAATAAGTGAACTATTTCTAACATTCCATGTATTTTGCCAGTTAGCTTTAAAGCTAAACTTGAATGAGGAGATAGGAACAGTCATCGGATGTTTTCTGGACATGAAGAGATGCTCTATAATAAAAGGAGCAGACTCTTGCGCCGAGGTCATTTTTACAATTTATGTTTAGTTTATCATATATCACCTTCTGGAACATATAGATCAAGAAGTGGTTTACGATCTCCAAAATATACTAGTACAATACCTCCTGACAAAGTTGAGCCTAAAATAAATGGACACATTCATTAACTTTATCTTTTTATTTTTCTTTATTAAGTGATAAAACTCCCAAGAATCCCTGTGAATGATTAGCAAGAAGAGTGCAGAGAATGTACTGGACAGGGATGAAAACAAGCACCAGGGTGAAAAGAAATTCCTATTTCTATTATCTCTCCCTGTTACAGTCATGCCGCATAAACATACACCAAGACTGAGAATTAATAATTATATTTTTCTTTTTGGAAGGCGGGATATTGCAAATAATTCCAGCAATAATGAGAAAAATCTCGTGTACATGCAGTATATCAAAAAGTAGAGAATGCACAGCATAACAGATTCTCCACCAAATACACCAATCTTCTATGAAAACCGGAACCTCCTGGGTGCACCAAAAAATAACTAGAAAGAGAAGCTATTCCTCAAAAATACAGAATCATTCTCTAATCTCTATCCCGCTGAACCTCTCCTTTTTATACTGCAGCATAAACTAAAGGATACCTAAACAAAACTAGCTACTGCAGTCATAAACTACGAGATTGCCTGACCTAAGTACTTCGGAAAACAAATGTTCTGTACAGCTTATAGGGATTCGCTGTAATTCAGGTTAGCCCTATCTTAGTAATTGATACAAGTTTCAATTAATCTCCCAACAATTTCGACCTCCAGCCTCATCTTTCCTATTCATTGTCAGCAGCTGTTTCAAGCATCTATGATCCAACTAGTCCTAAAACTTCAATTCATTAGTACTAAATTAGCATTAGTAGGAGGAAGCAACTAAATGACATAAAGCATTCACGTAAAACCAAAGCTCAACATCCAAATGTGCAACTGGTTTAAAATAGGCAATCAAGCTACGCATGAAGATTTTAAAGCAAAGAAAGTAGAACCAACCATTATGAAGTCTATTAAAGGATCACATTATGCTATTCACCTGATGAGTCCTCAGAAGGGTGGCTGTTATTTGATGCTTAGAGTGTTTCATAGAACAGCAATCAAGTGACTTTTAAGTTTTCGCACAGATAGTAAAAAGCTCTAATTAGGCTATCTTAATCCAGAGATCAGTAAATACAACAAATTTTCTTTAAGCAGTGTTTATATTGTTGAAAATATGATGTTGGCCAATTGGATACATCAGACAACATCTTTGGGAATATCTAGAAAGTTTAACACCATGGTGTAACAATGAAAATTCAAATTAATCCATTGCCCAAGATTCTGATGCACCAAGACAATCATTTGATAGCCACATAAAGAAAAACTAAATATGCCCAACAAGAAAGACAACGAAAAGAAGCACAATAGTTTTTCTAACAGTCTAAACTGTATCAGTGTATCAACCTACACCCACTCTAGTGAAACTAAATAAAGAGATTACGATAACATAAACAAAAAATCCACCATCAAAAAATGAAATGTCATAGCCTCCTAGTGAAGTCCAGAAAAGAGGAACTCACAACTATGGATCTTCATGAAGAGACATATTTTACAGTCTCTATGTTCGAACATATAAAGAAAATAACTAAATTCAGTAAAGACAAGATACCTGAGACCCAGAAAGCTCTTCAAACTGCTTCACCCACTCCTCCATCATTGCATCATTCCCCATGTTCTCTACACCAGGTCTCGGCCCAGCCACTGATTCCAATCCTTTAACAGCCTCCCTAGTCTGCTCCCTAAGCTTATCAAGAGCTTTAGCAACGTGTGAGTCTTTTGACTCACCAGAAGCCTTTTGCTTTCCCTTTTTCTTAGCATTCCTATCGGGTAACATCATCCCTAACCCTTGAACCTCACCAGGCATAAAAGAACTATCTTTCTTCTCCTCTCCATCTCCACTTCTACAATCAAAAGCAACCCGTTTTAAGCCCAAAACTCAAAATTCAACCCCATTAGCTTAAAACACAAGTAAATTTATATATGCCACAAGAGAAAGCAGAAACCTTTGAGAACCAGAAGTGAGATTGAGGCTCTGAAAATCATCCAAAGCACCTGAAAATTTGAAATCAAGAAAAGGGTAAAAGAAAAGTTGATAGCTGTGGCCCTCACGCACCTTGACTAATTCCACAAGATACCTGTCAGCCGTGACAGGTACTAGCTAACTATATCCACCAAGGCTACTATAGGACAAATGGACAGAGATCACCTAAATTACTTTTGTATCTACTGAATTTGAACCCGAGATCTCATGGTTACTAACCCACTTTATTGACCACTAGACCACACTCTTGGACACAAGAAAAGGGTAATTTGAATAACCTCATAGGCCATAACCAATAAACAACTAAATACAGATACCTGTAGGCTGTAGATAAATGGGGAAAAGGGTAGCTTTGAATTACCCAATTCAATTCAGTCACATGTAATTCTAAGGTATGCAATCAAGAAACAGATAAAAACAGATATACATATAGATAAATGGGCAAAAAGGGTGATGATACTTACTGTCAAGGAGTTGGTCTAAATCATCAGAGTGGTCAGTCGCCATGGATTCCTTTAGATTCTCTAGCAGGATAAAGATTGTCTATGTTCTTGTTTTTAGTCTATTCACCAAAAATATCAATAAAAATCCAATCTTTATGAATCTTTTTGAAGAGAAAGATGCAAAAGGGATAGGAACACACACTAGGCTGGGCTCAAAGGGACTGTACGGTGTCGTTTTGGGCTTAACCGCCGACTTTGGGTTTTAGTTTCCCTAGGCTGATTAATTGGTAAATACTCCTTATGATATTCTCATTCTAAATAAGTGTGGGATTCTTCGGACGCCCAAGGGCATTTCGGTCAATGTCACTTTGGTTGTCTGAGGTATTTTAGGTATTTCACAGCTATTGAAAAGTGTGCTGCATCTGCAATACTACTTTGCCGACTCTCTTGTTCTTCCAATGCTCAAGCTCTCCGGTCTCCTCCTCATATTCCATCTTCATCTCCGGTTGTAATCAGGTGTCCCTTTTTTCGTATATTCTTTCGCGATAATTGTTTTCTCCTATTGATTTCTCTTATTACACTTGTTTGTGGGTAAATTTTTCATGGATTCTTACCTTAGTATGTTTATGTGACCTTCACACACACACACACACACACACACACACATATATATATATATATAAATTGATACTCCAACTATTGAGTTGGATGATTATTGTTTGGTGACTCTTCTGATTAACTTTCTCATGTATTTTGCTTTAGAAAATCGCTGATGAAAATACCCTAATGTTGTTTTCTTAGTATTATCTTTTGGTACAAACTAATTACAGAATTAGTCCTGTCTGAGGCAAAAGTTCTTCGCCTAACTGTTGGTATGTATCAACTTCTGGTATTTGCTGATTCCTCAACCGGAAGTTTTTCCCAAGAAGAAATATCATTTTGCTTGAGATAATACTCCAGACACCACTTGTGGAATTACACTTGATAAGTTGTTAGTTGAGGTAATCCTTGATTCTTTTATAGGAAATTCACTTATTAGCTCTATTATATCTTAATCACAAACTTCGTTTCCAAGGGATTGTGTAACTTTGGTTATATTTAGCGGGGAAATCCTTCACTACTTTTTCAGTGTGGATGTTCCTCCGTTATATCCATGTCAAGGATATCTGGGTTGAATCCGACCCCATTTCCCGTTATCTGATGAGGACCTGGTTTTCCACCATTCAATATATTACTTTCAATTGGCTCGAGTCCATATAAGCACAACGTTAACTATTTTTGACATAGGATTGTTCTCAATTTCTTGACATGGGATTATCTTGGACGTTTACTGATTCTGTCTCGAGGAATCAAGAGTACTACATTAGAGTATATATTTAACTTGACATTAAGATTTTTGGATTTAAGAAATTGTCCAACACCAGTATTCCCATGAAAAATATGTCAACATTACCTAGAGTTTCTTCCTATATTTCGGGCCTTGTTGTGTCAAAATGATCCTGCTTTCGATATGAGGCAATTGAGAATTCTGTAGTAAAACAGAGAATACATTAATTAACTTAAGTTTCATAAAATTACCTTAGTGTTTGCAGGGTTGTAAAATTGTTGAAGCATGAAATCATTAGGTGTAAATTCCAAAAGTTCATAAGCCTTCTTAATAGTGCCTCTCATTCCTTAGGTTGGATCAATGGGGATTAAATCGGCTCTAAATGCTCTCATTTTCCCTCTCCTCTCCATGCTCGTGTACGAAGGCATTTTCAAAACCATTTTGTACCCTTTCATTGCTGCCATAAATGCTATACTGATCCCTATATTTCCTGATGTTTGCTCAATCAACGTCCTCTAATTATAAATAATAATCAACCAGCATGTTAGAGATCAAAATAACTGTGTGCTCAATCTGTTGCCATTGTTTTGTTTTAATTTCCAGATGTATTAGATTTTAAGACCAAGCTAATCAATTTTCAAACTACACACAAGTATTACTTGTGGAAATTTCTCCTTCGTTTCAGACTGGTGCAATACCTTTTACTTTTTTGTTTTCTATCATGCTATGAGGATTATACATTTTTATTCATGTATGAATAGAGGCTTTAGACTGACTGAGTATATAAGTTTATTCTGCATATTTTTTCCATTTACTCATAAGTAGATAACTTTCTTTTGCTTTAGCTGTTTAGTTTACTTTATTTGCCAATTTGCCTTCAAATTATTTGTTTAGTAGCTTTTATATGTCTTTACTTTAGGATAGCCCTCATTTTATCTTACGTCTCTTTATATAATTGAGGTTTATAAGTGCTAAGCTAGGTATCAGTGCAGTCCTTTAGTGTTGTTGTTTTGTATAAAATAATTGAGGTTTGATTATTCGGATAAGCTTAGGTTTAATTGGAATTTGGCCAAGGGGAGTGGATAGTTAATTATCTACCGTCTCTTTGATCGGAGTTTGAAGTATGGAGAATTAAACTAATTCTCCATGCCATGGACTGTTCTCCAGGCGATTATCAACATTGTACTGCAGAAGAAAGTAGGCCATGAAACATAAGTAAGTGCTGAAAAATGGTTGATACAAAGAAGGGTCTAAGACCTCAACATCTTGAGTTAAAATCTTTCTAGAAGATTGATAGTCAATATGAACATTTGGAATGTGGCGGTCTTGGATAGTACAATTGAAATGCTGTCAAATGCAAATCTAGAATCCCTTTTTGCAAAAATTATGGTTTGGAGTTATGCTATGAAGTGTTTCTCCAGGAAGGCCATTTAAAGAGGGATATGCTTCTCTGTCAAGTGAAAACACCTTGCTGCTTGCCTAGAAAAAGAAATATTTTAGAAGCAAGTTTGTATTAAATGAACTGGAAATGTTAAATCTATAAGACACTTGGATTTAATTTTACACTTTGACTTCTCAGTGTCTCAAACTCTTGGTTATTTTGTAAAGTGTTTGTGTTTGTTCTTAGCTAGATGCATTACGTCAACTCATATGCATGGTTCATTTGATTTGTTACTTTATTTTCTAAGTGATTTTTTTTAAGAAGAATCTTCATGAGAAATTCTAACGGCTAAACGAAGTAGGACATGGGTCCATGCCTTGCACGGGCACACAACATCTAGTATTTATTATATGTCGCGCTTACTTAAAAAAAACAAATGATGCTTAATATTTTTAATTTTACAAAATCAATTCATAAATAACATTATTTTTTCTTGAAAATATGAATTTGATTAACACATAAAAATTAAGTGATTAATTCATGTTTGTTGATTAATTTAATTAATCAAAATAAATTAATTTATTAAAAACTTGATTCAAGAAATCACTAAACAAGAAATAAGAATATAATGTTGAAATTTACCTAGTTTCTTAAGAAACGTAAATTTAAATTAGTGATATATAAATAGAAACGAGGGGGTATAACCTTTTTATTGTTGTCAAAAAAAATACAAAAATTACTGATGGCACTTTTATTTTATTTTTTTCGCTGCAATTTACTCTTACTTGTTATTGTAAAACAATATTTTTTTCCTTTTATTCTTCTCCTTCTTTCTT
>JAJOOR010009619.1:0-20067 GCA_036250505.1 Solanum acaule
ATCACCATACTGGAAGAAGTAACAAGATCAAACGTTATTTTTTAAATGAATCTTCTAACTTGCATCAGCTTGTGCACTATGTTCTAGTGAGGGGATATATGACAGTGACTACTTACAGCTGTCACTATGTTCTAGATGAGGAGTTTAACAGAATCATTGATGATTTGTTGGAACGACTTACGAGAAACTGCTCAGGTGATTATTCTTCCCAATGAAAAGCCTTTTGGATGACTGTTGCCTTTTTCTTGAATGTTTCTTTCCTCAAAGGAAAATTAGAAAATGAAAAACTTATATTATGAGCAGAAGAACCTAATTAAATGCAAGGTCACAAGGTTGTATTGAACTTTAAAAATGAAACGACAGAGCAGTATAAGACTTCTTTACACAATCGAATACCAGGAAGCTTGGAAGGCACATTCTAAGTGTCACTTTAATTTCCTGTCCCTTTAAGCCATAAGGTTCCAGATATTCCAACCAGTTTGTAACCTTATATTATGCTAAGTGACCATCTTGGGGACTACATAAAAAGCCATCTGCTGACAATGCAGTGAAAGCTCTCCATCAGGATATGAGTCGAGAAATAAAATATTAAACACTACTTTATTGAGGTTGATGGGTAACAATATGATGGTCAATATGCTTTTCTCTGGGACAAATAATTAATTATTCTCTTCCCTTAGTCATATAACGCCTGGGAATATATCAGATGAAAGAGTTACAACAGGCCTCTATGGGCTTTCTTAATGGACTCTTCCCATCGGTCTGAACAGGTTTGGTATTGTTGTGTTTCTTCCCCTCCAAAATCCTACAGCTGTAGCTTAGTTTAGATTGTTATACAAAAATCTCTAAATCCGTTAAGGTAATATCTTTTTGTGCTTGATGAAAATAAAGACGTTAAGTTGCTTTTGCAAGATCATCTCCAAATTTCTGAAGATGGAACCACCTTATTATGTATATAGCAGCTTTTTGGAGCTTTCACTGATCTCTATCTTCTTGTATTTTCCTACAGGTTAAACTTTTTATGAATTTATTACAAGATTCTGGTCCTTTCAAGGAGAATGTATGGAATTGATTAAGGTGTTTGACATCCGCATTTATCAATGGCCAGCTATTCCCTGTTGAAGCTTCTTCTAAATCACCAATCAGAGTGACATCTTCTGTTGGCTGTCCTAGCAGATCATTTTAGAAGCACCCATCCATGTTACTGGGGAAATTGGCATTTGATGTTCTGTTTAAAGCATTAATCATTTTCTAAGAACAGATAAGACCCTTTCAAGCTCTTTCTGCAGCTTATTCACAATATTCAAAATTGTAAATATCCAACCAGAATGCAGTAAGAATCTTAGCCATGTACAGAAAAACGATCAATGTTTATCCTGTATAGAATCATATTCTTCAATACGTGGTCACAATAT
Source organism: Solanum acaule (assembly GCA_036250505.1). Classification (NCBI taxonomy): domain Eukaryota; kingdom Viridiplantae; phylum Streptophyta; class Magnoliopsida; order Solanales; family Solanaceae; genus Solanum; species Solanum acaule. Next base: position 1,416 of record JAJOOR010009619.1, read on the forward strand.
TGTTCTTATTAGACCTTAGCGATACAGTTATCATAAGTTCTTATTATCTTATTTAGGTATATACACTATGAAAATTAGATAGATGACAGCATGTCTTGAGGTTAATTTCATCTCCTAAAGCGTCTTTTAACATTTTCGAGTATTTTTTCCAGGTTACTTTGTGCTTCAGCACAATCACTAATTTTAAAGCACCCCAAAAGTGACAAATTTTCATATATTAGACACTTTATCTTCTTGGGTTTGATTGTAGTATAACCTTTAGTTTACGTTAAAGGAAACATATAGTGCTATCTTCCACCCCTGCCACAACCTGTAACTCCAGACCAAGACACGAAGATGATCCAGCACAAGAAGTAACAAGTTGCAACCACTCAAAACTCGGGCAAATGATAAAAAATAATTATGAGAAGAGAAGGGGATCCACAATAACCAACGCAGATCTTAAGCAATTGAAACTAAATCCACAATTCATCAAAGATCATTAGAAGGGAATCCATAAACTTAATAATTGCATTTCATTAACTGAATCTGACAATACAATGAAAAAAAAATCATGATCTAATTCCGTTTTAACAATACCCCAAATGGCAGATCATTATAAATAAGAAAGCGTATATAACTTGTAAAAATCACAAATAAGTATAGCAAATCGAAATTGCGGAACGTTGATAACCAATTCAGAATTCACTTACAAGTAGATTTCGCCGGAGAAGAAAGAGATCACCGGAGCTTCAAACAAACTCAGCACAAGAAGAGAATTGGGTCAACTATGCCAAGAACAACACTTTCAGATCCAAATTGGGACTGCCTATTACTATACCTTTTATTATTATTATTATTATTATTATTATTATTTATCATTGGCATAAAGACAAAAAAGAGATGAAAATAAATAAATAAAAGGCAAAAAAATTCTTAACTATTATATTTTCGTAAGTTTATACTTAAATAGGTCCTTTTAGTTCAACTTTTTCTTTATTTTATTATAAGATAATAAATTTACATTTTTCAAAACAAAATAAAGGAAGAAGAGCAATACTAAAATACATATAATAGGGAAAAATGACAAATATATTTCTGAACTATCGTATACCATTAGATACCCTCCGTTATATTTTTGGGACATTGGTTCTCCTGCCTTCTAAAAACTAGAGCATATATGCCCTTCACTCTAACAGAAGACTAAATAGGGACACATGGCACAATCTTATCCGTCCATTCGATATTTAATAAATATTTAAATATCGGATCGGTGGATAAGATTATGACAAGTGTATGTCCGTTAGTATAAAGGGTATATATGCTCTAATTTTTGGACGGCAGAGGCATCAATGTCCCAAAAGTATAACGGAGAGTATCTGCATACCATTTATGATAGTTCGAGGGTATATTTGTCTTTTTCCCTAAAAATAAACATAAAATCAAAACAAATTCAATAAAAACTTGTTGGTTTCTTCTCGATGCAATAAAATATCCAAAATAACAATTTTAAATATATTTTAATAAATCTCAAAAAAAATATTTATCTTTTAAATTTCATATTCAATTAATCACTGTATAAAATTAAAATAACAGAGAATATAACTACATACGAAAAATAAGAAGGAAATATTACCATCTAAGAAAAATAGGGAAGGTATTAACAATCTGGAAAATTGAACATTCACCGATAAAGTGAAATTTTAGTTAGGTAATCCATTGAGATACTAAGATTCTCAAAACAAAAAAACAATTTATGTTGAGTATAAAATAAAAATAATAATTATCTTTTCTTGATATGACAACAGTAATAAATAAATGTTAAAAATAGTGGATAAATAAATTAAACGGAAGGGGTAGTAAAATAATTTCAATAATAAATAAGAAGAAAGAGAAACTTATTCATAAATAGCATTCGCCGAATGCGTTTTATGCCTTTTTTTAAAACTCTTTCTATTAGGTATCTATGAAGAGTTTTGACCTTTTTTTAAATGATAAAAAATAAAATTGTGGGTCGAGAAAAGAAAAATAGGGGGAGGGGATTAACAATCTCGAAAATCGAACATTCACCGAGAAAGTGAAATTTTAGGTAGCTAATCAATTGGGATACTAAGATTCTCAAAAAATAATAAGCAATTAATGTTGAGTATAAAATAGATAAAATAATTATTTTTTCTTGATATGATAAAAGTAATAAAAAAATAAAGAAACATATTTTAAAAATAGTGGACAAATAAAACTAAACGGAAGGGGTAATAAAGTAATTTCAACAATAAATAAGAAGAGAGAGAGAAACTTATTCATAAATCGCATTCCATTTTATGCATTTCTTTCTCAAGTTTTTCTATTAGGTATCTATGAGAGATTTTCAAGTTTCCAATGTCATAATCTTTTTTAAAAAGATAATAAATTATGAAAGATAACTATCATTTATTCAAAATCTAATAATTATCAAAGATTCATCGTAATTAGAGTTAATATCTCAAAATGTCACTTAACTTTAATAATTTATCTAGTAAAGTCATTAAACTTTGTTTTATATCAATAAAATCACTCAATTTAGGTCTTTATATCAATAAAATCATTCAACTAAATTTATTATTAAAAATACATAAGGCTTATAGAACTTATGCTCTTGCAACTGGATTTGAATGAATATTAGTATTAATTATCCAAAGTAATTGGATCATCAAATACAACTAAATCTCCAAAGTAATTTTGACCAGCCAATGTTGCAAAAACTATCCCTGCTAGCTGGAGCTCCCAGATGTTGCCTTTTTGACATTCACCGTTATAGATTATGTCATGGAAGTAAAAAATTGAAGTTTTACAGGGCGACGTGCACGAATTTTATTCCATGAATCAACTATGGAGAAGTTTATAAGGAAAAGGAAAAGGAAAATAAAAATGGCTATGGAATTGGATCTTTTGGATGCCATTTTGACCAAAAAAATAAAGTACAAAAACAAATATAAATGCAAGTGCCAGTTGGATTTGGTCCATGAAGTAGTTCAATAATATTTCATGAAATGATCGTTTGGTTGTTTAGATGAATTTCTTAGTACAGAATTTATGTGTGTTCACATTTAGGATCGAAATCCTATTGATCCCTTTAATATAATTTGTTATTCAAGTAAATTATATCGTACATACATATGTTTTTCTCACTACTTAGTTAACTGGAATTCAATTAGAGAAGTGATAAACATAATAATATTGAACGTTGAATGGAATTCAATTGTTGTCAGATGACAACAAGGAATATGGACCAAAATTATTTAAAGCTTGGCATTTTAATGATAAAATATAGTTAAATGAATTTTTTGGTACAAAAAGTTAAGTTGAGTGATTTTATTGATACAAAACAAAGTTCAATGACTTTGTTAGATAAATTGTCAAAGTTGAGTGACCTTTTGAGATATTAACTCTCGTAATTACTATCTTGTAATTTTGTAGTGATCTAATAAAATATATTGAAATTAAACTCTAGTCGTCTACATGTGGTGAAGTAATTAGAATAATTAGAACTTCGGAGGATCCAATGGCTAATGATATAAAAGAAACAATACAGAGCATATTATTATTGATGCTAATTACCTATTGAACAATACAGAGCATATTATTATTGATGCTAATTACCTATTGAACAATAGTTTTTCTAATTTTATTTTTTTTGTGAGAAAATATTGTTTTGTATATATGTATTTATGACCCCCTTTTTAGAGCGTATAAAGAGAGCTTAAATTTCAAATCTTTACTCTCAGGTACATTCACTATAAAAAAATATACGTTATTTCGGGACACATGCTCATAGCCATTGCGTGTGGCTAATAGTCAATAAAAAAAAGTACTCAAACTCTCTTATTTTTTCGTTTCACTGAGAAAGTCTTTCTCATAAAAAATGAGACTCTACGGGAATAGATGCAGATAAAAGGTTAATAGTCTGATGTCAGCTTCTACATTTTAGATATTATGGAATAAACATATGTATTTCAAATATAATTAAGTGTAATTTATTTCAGATACATTGTATCCAAGCGTGATTGAATGTATTTAGGATACTCTCACTCTCCGCTCGCCTCTCCCCGTTGTCTCTCGTCTCTTTCCCTCTCTCGCTCGCTTCTTTCCCTATGTCTTTGTATTTCATAATGTATAGGAGTATCACAAATTTTATAATTCGTGTATCCAAATCAATTTTATGTATTTGTGTATTCAAAATTAATTTTATCTAGTATATCTAATATTTATCAATTTAATCCCATGGATTTGATATCAATTTCATCAATATATATCAAATATTTAGTGTATTTATACATAAATACACGTATATAGTATAAAAACAACATATATCTATTGTTAAAATAAGCAACGATATATTCATCAATATTCGTACATATATACACAACATAAACCACAAGTCACGAAACTCAACTCATGTCATTTTTGTTTTTGTTCATTTGTTATTGTTTCTCTACGTGTGTGCACACAATATTAGTGTTCAGAGCTAAAACAATAATTTTTTTCCTTAAAAAAAATATAAATGGTATATAAAAAAAATTAAAAATCAAAAGGGCAAATTTCGAACAAAATTAACACCGTTTGCGCCATTGAAAAATCGATTAAAATTGCTGCTGGAGCAGCGATTTTGTCAATTCTTTTTTTATTTTTGAAAAAATTGAAATCGTTACATGGGCAGTGTTTTTCCTCAATTTTTTTTTTTGAAAAACTAAAATTTTCCTCAAAAATGAAGTACAAATATTATTGATATAAAGAAGAGAACCCTCACACATCCATCCAGGGGTGGACCCACGTGGGTTCCAGGGGTTTCACCCCTTGGCAAAAAATTACACCATCTATATAACGTATTTTCTGCATTTATGTGAATATATATATTTTGAACCCCCTAAAAGACAAAGAGAAATTAATAGCCCAGCAGCGGGTTCCCTTGAAATTAAGCTTCACGTCTAGTGTTTGAATCCCCGTGTTAGCATTTTACTTTTTTCTTTCTTAGTTTCAGTTTTTTTTTTCAGTTCCGTTATTCATGTTTTTTTTTTATTTATAAAACATGCTAAAAGTGTGGTTTTAAACCCAAAAAAATTCAAGGGTCTGCCACTAAAACTATTATTTTTTTCTTTCTTAGTTTCAGTTTTTTTTTTTCAGTTCCGTTTCTCACGTTTTTTTATTTTATAAAACATGCTAAAAGTGTGGTTTTAAACCCACAAAAATTCAAGTGTCCGCCACTAAAACTATATACTACTATTTCTTTGAAATTTTGTTTTGTTGGCTTATTTACACTTTTATTTTTCGAACCTCCTAAACGAAAATCTTGAGTCCGCCACTGCTTCCATCCCCTTTCCTCCTTCGTCCAAAGTTTTCAAAAAATAAAAAGTAGCAAAATCTTTACTTTTAAAAAAGAAAATGGTCAAAAGCCCCCCCTAATCTATATCCGGATTTCCAACTACATACTTAAACTTTACGGAAGTCCTATCACACACCTGAACTGTTTAAAACTGAAATTATCACACCCTTAAAACGTCATAACCACATCTAAACTAATGGGTGAAACTCACGCGACGTGAAATATTTTTTTTTATTTTTTTTATTCTTCCCTTTCTGACTTATTATTTTAAAAAATGAAATTTAAGGTCTAAGTTTATGAATGTATTTTGGATCTTCAGATTTGAAACATGTTGATAACATAGATGGTTGCTAATTATTTGAAGCTAAATACATTGAGTTTGATTGAATTTATGGTTGCGATTTTTAGATTTGAAGAAACACCGGAATTTCATGGAAATCGACAAGCTTCCATATGAAATTATTGAATCTATATTCTTGAAGTGGGAGCAACTTTCAGATGGTTTAATTTGAAGAGTTCTTTATATTTGAGAATTGAAAACTGAAGCTCATGGTTTAAAATGTGAAGCATTAACTTGAAACCTCCATTAAAGTTAGTTCAAAAGCTTAAGCTAATAATTCGGCTTGCCACAACGAGCACCTTTTTGAGTGGGTAATATATCAAAAGAATCGAAACGTCGAGGGAAGCTTATAGCTAAAATTTAGGGTAATTTGGAGAAGATTTAGAGTGGTTTCGCATCAAATTTCAGAATAATGAAACGAAGAAGATGTAGAACATGAACTTTTCAGATTCGTTGGAAATTGTCCGGTTATTAAAATTAGTAGTGGATCTGTTAGGAATTAAATATAGGATAAAAAATTATCTTAGTATTCAAAGTTTATTGAAGAAAATCATTTGAGTATCCATGTAATTAGCTTATCCAAGCTTAAATTTTCTTTGATTTAAAAGATTTTTGATACATAAATCAAAGATTTTTGATATATAATTCTTGATTGTGGAGAGTAATGAGTGAACTTGCTATAAATGATTTGTGGTGGATCATTAATGTAGTGATAGCGATGGTTTCAAGATAGTGAAGAAATTTGGTGCTGCCATTGATGCTCAATCCAATTGCTACGAAGAAGAAAAAAATCAAGAAAAAAGATACATATATTTAAGAAAATAAAAATAAAAATTTAATACTGGTTAGGGGGGCATTTGACCATTTTCTCATTTTATAAAGCAAAGAGAAATGTCAAATATGAAAAGTGAGCGATTTAAAAAAAAATGGAGGAAAAACGCTGCCCATGCAGCGATTTCGTTTTTTTCAAAAAAAAAATAAAAAAAAATTGACAAAATTGCTGCTCCACAGCGATTTTAATCAGTTTTTTTAACGGCGCAAACGGTGTTAATTTTGTTCGAAAGACATCGCTCCTTCAGGAACGATTTTGCCTTTTAGTTTAATTTTTTTTGATATACCGTTTATGTTTTTTTGTGAAAAAAATTTGTCATTTTAGTTCCGGACTCCACAATATTATTGGTACGACTTTTTCCCATAGAGCAACTTAATTTTAGTATGATGAAAAGCTCAATTTTAATTAGTATATGCATGCCTAAAGGGAATCCAAAGCTTCATTTTTTTTATTTGGCCTTTGCTAATGTCTTTTGTCTATAGTTTTTTTTTTTTTTGCTTTATCTCCATCTACATACATAAAATAAAGTTCTTGTTAAGAACAAAAATGATTCCCTTTCCTTTCATTTACCTCATTTTTCTTTTTTGACATTTACAGCAACTAAATTGTTCAACAAGACTCTTCCCCACTTGACTATAATAGATTTTAAACATGACTAGTTTCTCACTAAAAAGGAAAAGAAAAAATCCTAAAGATATTAAAGAAAGAATATATACACGTATGTATTAATTAATAAAAGTTGATAGCCTTAATTAAACCACATCTACACACATAAAATAATATTGCATAATTTCATCATTCACAACATTAATTTGTCTCATCTCAAATTAGGTAAATATTCATTTTAAAGCCAAATTTTGTGCTCATAAGAATTTGCCACATGCACTTTGTTCTTGTTTTTTACTCTGAAGTCTCAAATAAAATATTCTTGACATTTTTAGCTTTTATGTCAACCTAGCTATATCTTTTGTTTCTTTTTGTCTTTTAATCTACTTTAACCATTTGCTAAAGTGAAATGGAAAAAAACTCTAGCATGTTAGGTAGTTAAGGCCGAATCTCTTAATTTCTCACATTTAGCAGAAACTTTTATTTGCAATGAATTAAGGTCAATACTCAATAATATACATGTAGAGTAAAAAGATCACTAACTCTTACACAAAAAAGAAAAGAAAAGCATAACTTATAAAAAGATGAGAAAAAATGCAAAGAAAAAGAAGTGTCTTTCCCCACATGCGGGGTAAGAAAGAAAGAATAAGAAAACAAAATTAGAAAGAAACCTCAAAATTTACTAATTAATTTCTTCTCCTAAATGATAACAAACAAGCTCTTGACCATTTTATGGAGTTATACATATTTTGGACATGAAAAAAAATATATATATATCTTGATGACATTGACATTGTTGGTTTTGATTATATCTTCATGATGAGTAAATTATTCCAAAGAACATGATTCTCACACATAGAAAGACCTAATTCTACTGATCAAACATAAAGCTAAAGTTGTAAATTAAAGTTTGGAAACAAAGCAATTTTTCTAAAGCAAAAGTGCCCCTCTGATCTCCAATATCTTTGCCATTTTTTCATCTACTCCCTTTGAAAATTAAACTCAATGGTATGATAATCATAATATATAAATGGTATTCACAACAATGTAAATATGAAATCAAGCCTGTGGAATTTGGAAAATCATGATCTACGTGTAATTAAGGCTAATTATATAATATTGTAGTTAAACTTTCTTACTGTTCACATGCGATTGGATGTTACTTACAAATTGAAGGGAAACAAATGAATTACCAATACTATATCATATAAAATAAAATAGAAAAACAAAGAGATACCACGTCACAAACACCGGCATACTCCCTTCATCTAAATTTAAGTGAGACTTTTGAATCTTGTAATCTTAAATTAAAGATGTGTGTAGTCGTTTAATCTTATGTTCTCAATTAAGTCAAACACCTTCGTACCTTAATTTTGGTAGTACATGCTAAAGGAGATCCAAAGCGTATTTTGGTGCTGGGCTTTGCTATAATGTCTTTTTACTAATCAAAGCTTTTCCTTTTATCCATCTCCAATTACATAAAGCTCTCACCTCAAACTAAATTTATTTATTCCTCCTTTTTCCCTTATCATTTTCCCCACTCATTTTTTTTTGGGGCATCTAAACCAACTAAACATGGTCAAGAAGACTCATGCCCACTTGACTGTGTGACCATGATTAGATTCTAATTATGGAAATGAGGGCCAAATTAAAGGAAATACTCATATGTATATATGTTAATACAAATTTAAGAGCTTCTTTTTTGTATAGTCAAATGGTATATATATAGATATTCAGAACTTATTGACAGATTCATCTCATATAGGGTTCATTATTAAAAAGGAAACACTCCTTAGCACGAAAATCAAGTACTACTGCATATCATTTAGTCGATAAATAATTTTTTTTATCTGAACTTTATACTATGCATCATTGCTCAGCATTCCATTTCATTCAATTATTAATATTTTTTACTATTCATAAATAGGCATCAAGTATATGCTAGAACATAATATCCAAATTAGAGACATTGGTCTTGAACGGATTAGCCAGTTTTAGATGTGTTCAACTTTATATAAGTGAGGTCTTTTTTTTTTATATATATAGTGAGGAAAATGGTGGATGAGTATTCATCAAAAGGCACAAAAGACAAGTTATATATGGTAGAAAAGACAATTTATGAGTTAATCCATGAACATGTGCCGCAAATTGCTTTTTTGGCTTTATTGTTTACCACTTTCAACAAGGCTGACCTCCAACTAATATTCTAATTAATCCCCCTTACCCTTCCTTAAAAAATGCTTTAAAAATTTGGCTTTTACTGTCAATCTGGCTCCTTGCTTCTTTTCATTTTTTCCTAATTTCTGATTATTCTTTTTCAAGTTATTAAAAAACATATAACACATACATAAACATATAACAAATGTGAAAGTGAAATAGCAGATGTGCTTCCATAAAAATCTCTTTATACAGGGGCAAATCTTTGAGTCTGAAAATATAATTAGTTTGACATTATATAAGACCCAATTATTATTGAAATATGAGTCATCACATATATAAGACCCAATTATTATTGAAATATGACTCATAACATATATAAGACCAAATTATTGAAATAACTCACAACATTTGTACATACATACATGACAACATCAACTCAACACAGGTCTATAAAGCCTTTATAAGATACACTACAACAAATATGATATATAGGTACGAAATTATTAGCTATGACATCAAATTCATCACTAATTATTCGCTTTTAGTGACAAAATTTTCTTTTTGTGCTTAAACATATGAGACACATACTTTTAGTTACAAAACATAAAAATCCGTAGCAAAGTTTTGTCCACTAAAATTTTCTACCAAAAAATTAATTGGCGCCATTTGTTAAGTAGGGTTAGTCACGAATTTAAAGGTATGAGTGAATCATTATTTCGTCACTAATAGTGTATCTAATTCATGACAAATTATTTTTTGTCTTAAAATTTATTAATTTTTGGACACAAAAAGATTTCATCTAAAAAAATATGTTGTTACAATATCGACAAATTAGAGTTCGTAGTTAAATATATAAGTTTTAGCTATAAAAATTTAGATTTAATTATGACATTTATTTTCGTCACTAGTAATATAAATAATTGGTGACAAAGATTTTTTTTCTCTAATCAATTTGTGATTTAGTGACAACAAAAAAATTGTCACAAAATATGTAAGGTGTTAAATAGCGACGACTTAAAATTTGTAGTGAATAAATCAACTATTTGCTACAAAAAAAATTCATAACTAAATACAATTTTTTTTGGCTACAATTGTTCATAATTACAAGTGACAACTTACAAAAATAATAATACAAGTGCTTCATAAGAAATAGACAGAGTCCATTTGTTAATTGGCGAGGGAAAATATTAAAACCAACGAATTCGGTCAATTTTGTAAGAATGAAAAAGTTCAATTCATCAATTTTCTTAAATTATGCAATTATAAAATGCATCATTTGAAAAATACAATCTAGGTTATAAGTACCGTGAATGAGGTACGGTTCTATCACTATATTGCTAATATTTGTTGGTTTAACACTTTTGTTTTTTATTTGATACACTTTCATCGATAAAGACGATAGAAAAAATAATTTCTCAAGTCTTAGTGCTAATTTTTAATGTGTCTATTGATTTGTGATTGGTAAACTGCACAATCTAAGTCGATCTATTTGCTTTTGCCTAAAAATATGTACATATTTAATAGTAATTCCACATACGCACGTCGAGCAACTATACAGAGATAACATCGAATTACAAACTTAGACTTTGCAAAGGTGTGAAATATTTCATTAATTTCTATTAACTTTTTTCATCAGTCTGAAAATTGAAATAAACTAAAAAATGAAAGAAATGAACCAACTAGGATTTCAAATATATTCTGATGAAGTACTATAGTTATGGGTATCGATATTTTTTTCAAAACAATTGATTTACTGATTGAATTGAATCGATTATTCAATTTTTTTTAAAAATATACAGTTTAATTAAAATATAATCTACAGTTGAATGAATTGCGGGTTGTAAATTTCATGCATTTGTGTATGTGTATATATAATCATATAATATATTATTTCTACAGAAGTTAAATTTGAAAGAAGTGAATGAAGTTAAAAATAAAATAAAAATGAGAGACAAGAGAGAGTTGATTGGCTGGTAAGCACTCCTCACTTCCAACCTTAAGGTTGTGAGTTCGAGTCTTTTTAAAAAATATACAGTTTAATTAAAATATAATCTACAATTGAATGAATTGTGGGTGGTAAATTTCATGCATTTGTGTATGTGCATATATAATCATATGATATATTATTTCTACAGAAGTTAAATTTGAAAGAAGTGAATGAAATTAAAAATAAAATAAAAATGAGAGACAAGAAAGAGTTGATCGGCTGGTAAGCACTCCTCACTTCCAACCTTAAGGTTTTGAGTTCGAGTCCCCAAGAAAGCATAGTGTGGGAGCCCCTCCTGGGAGGGGTTAAATAAATTGAGATGGGAGATAATAGGAACATCAACCTTTTTTTTTATATAATAAATTTATCCCTAATTAATACATTTAAGAACAAAATAATTTTTTTTTTATATAAAATAAGTCACAAGTGACGAAATTAGATTTTGTTCAACTACGAAATACATATAACTTTAGAGACAATTGATGTTGTCACTGATTGAAGTACAATAATTAGCGACGATATAATTTTGTCGGTAGTAATAACCTTTTTAGTGACAAAGCATACTATTAACTACAAAAAAATATACTTTTTACGACAAATAAATTTGTCACAAATGTTTAAGCATTTGGGGACGATTTTTCTTTTTGTAGTTAAATAATACTTTTAGCGACGAAGCACTAAATCGTATTTATATACTTTTAGCGACACACATTTAGTGACGATTATTGACGAATTATTTTTCGTCTCACAAGAATTTTAGTGACGAAATATGATTTATAAATGACGAAATTATTTATCCCTGATAATCAAATTTGTTGTAGTGATAGGAACTATACAAGTGTCGAGACAGGACCCCGACCTACTATATTTGTATGTCTGAACCTATAGTGTGAGTGCAACATCTTCGATACAAGAGACGTAAGTTTCTCGTATGATAAGAAAGACAAAATAACATAAAATATATAATTAAGACAGACAACCATTTGTTAAAGGGGATAAATTAGGGCTCAAGCTTGTCAATATAAGGTGGCAATTAATTACAGGAATCCCTTTTCTCACATTTACAAGATACTTTTATTAAGTAAAGATGGGGAAAAGAAACCTCAAATATATTTGCCTTTGTTGAAGCTCAAAAAATAAATTTATCTTAAAGAAACTTTGTTTGAAAGACTTTTTTTTTTTTGGAATAAACTTTGGATTATGTTCGGCCAGTTTTTTAAAGGCAAGAAATTAGTAATAATTAGCATATCTCAATTTAGCCAAAATAGTAACCATACAATTGTCCTATTTCCCAGCCATAATAGGCTAGTTGATTTCTTCTCTTTAATTTGTAAATGAAAATAATCCCCTTATTCAATTTATCTACCCTTGATATATGCAAGCTATATAGTCATGGTAATATATATATATATATATATATCAAAGTTTAATAGTATAAAATTAAGGCATAATACATAAATATGACCCTTAACTTGACGTCAACTGACAACTATGACCTTTAACTTTGGGTATGCACAAGTAAGCACTTAAACTTGTATAAAATTGAACATATAGACACATTCATCCTACATGGCACCCTACATGACAATTTTGTGTCCTACGTGGCATCCTACGTGTATTATGTCATGTAGGATACGTGTGTCTACTTGTTCAATTTTATACAAGTTTAAGTGCCTACTTGTGCACACTCAAAGTTGGAGGGCATAGTTGTCCGTTGAAGCCAAGTTAAGGGCCATGTTTATGTATTATGTCTAAAATTAAAGCTGAAATAATTATATATCAATAATATCATAATGATTATACTTAGCTTTTATTAATTAATGTGGACATGAAAGAAGAAATATGATTAGGAGAAAATGTACTGTTGATTTGTGTCATGATGAGTAAATAATTCCAAAAAACATTCTCTAACATACAAAGACCCAATTCTACTGAAACTTAAAGCTAAAGCTGCATATTAAAGTTTGAAAAATAAATAGTAATTGTCTAAAGCAAATTAAGGCCCCCTCTTTTTCTTCTTCAAATTCCAATGTCTTCGTGTGTGCCACTATATATCTTCTCCTTAAAATTGTTAAAACTTTAATTATTTTTTATGTGATAATAAACGATGATTTTTGTCTTGGGCTGATCAATAAAAAACGATTACTACTAAAAAATTGTCAAAAAACGACGGCCAAAAGTGACGGACTGCGTCGCTTTTTTGGTCAAAATTGACGGAAAAGCGACGCAGTCACCTTTGTCGCTTTTTGGCCCGACGCAATCACCTTTGTCGCTTTTTGGCCCGATGCAGCCCGTCGCTTTTTGACCCTTTTTTTTTGATTTTTTTTAACAAATGTGACGGACTCCGTCGCTTTATTTTAATATTCATCTTTTTTTAATTTCTAAAAGGCGACACAGTCCGTCGCTTTTCTGGAAATTTTATTTTTGAAAATCCCATAAAAGTGACGGACAAAACCACGCTGTCCGTCACTTTTCCTACAATATTTTTGGCAGCAAATGCAATTAAATTAAATTCTACACTATTCAGGCCAATCAAACACACATAATTATAAACAATCTAAAAAAACATAAAACAACACACTTAAAATATCATTAAAAAGTATCTAAATCACAAATTAAAGACTTATAATGTCACGACCCGAGCCTACACCCTGGACGTGGCCGGCACTCGAAGACCATTGCTGGTCCCGAACGAACCCTCATCCTGGCTGACTACTAGCGGAAAACTGATTCAAACATACAAAGCTTAAAAACTGAAATAAAAGTTCATAAAACTTAAATTCAAACTTTAACTCAAATGAAAACTCTGACTAATAAAATAATATATTCAACTCGCCATAAAATAGGCAACTTAAGTCTTTAAAACATTTAATAAAATAAATGAATAATACAGACTTCTATATTGACTATCTATGAAGCCTCTAACTGATAAAGATGGAAGTCGGGACAAGACCCACGACATCCTAACAACTGATATAACTGAAAGGTAAATGAAATCCTCCGAAAGCAAGGAGGCTCACCATAGCTAACTTGAACTCTTGGACGTATCAACGAAGCTCCTGTTGATGATCCTGAATACTTGTGTCTGCATCATGAGAAGATGCAGGCCAAATGGCTCAGTACGTGGAATGTACGAGCATGTAAGGGGAATTCTAAAACATAAACATAAGCTTGAAACTTGATAAAAAGGAAACATACTTACCTCTTCTCAAACTTACTCAAATCAAGGAATACTCAAGGATACTCAAAACTACTCAAACTTACTCAACTCAGAAGTATTCAAGGATAAGATACTCAACTCAGAGATAAAATACTCAACTCAAAGATATGATATTCGACTCTGGGTACTCAACTCTGGATACTCAACTCAATATGACTGAACTCATTTCAATATAAATCAATTCAAAACAAGTGCAATATAAAGAAACAAACTGCTTAAAAATATGTTGTCAACTCTGTGTGTATGCAAGGATACAACATAACTCTGAAATGTATGTAAAAAAATACAAATAACTGTGTATATAAGAATACAATAACTTCTATGGGAGTTTCTCTAACCGACAATCATCACGTAAGAGCTATTGTGATAATATATCGATTTCATTCACGCTGCTAGAGCATCTTATACCTTGCCAAGGACATAAGACCTGAACTACTAAGTGGATCCACTAGTTTATGTGAAAAGGACTCATATAAAAAGTATGACCCTTTTCTATCCATGATGGCTACATAGTTTATGGGGGCTGTGAGTTGTCTAAACTCTCCCCCATATCGGTGCTCAATACTACTCCCAAAATATACTAGCTCTTATGTTTAAAAACATACTTCTTCTGTGATTTGAGATTAGTGCTCAAAAAATTAACTCAAAGGCTATCTTGGAAATCTCAGTTTCCCCTCTTATTTCATTTAGAAAGCGATCTTTTCTGAAAACTAGCCCGAAGGCTCTTTGGAAATCTCAGTTTTCGTTCTTATTAAAATGTGAAAACATTTTTAAATCTCTTTGGGAATACATAGTCCCCATATACTTCTTTGAAGAAAAGAACTTCAACTTTACTTTTTACTGAACTCAAAACTTAAGTCTTAAAACAAAGTTAAAACGTTTGTAAAAGGCTTCTTAAAATATGGTTCATGCCGAATTATACTCAATGCAAGGTTTTCAATAACCATAGATAGAACTCAAATACTTGGAACTCAAGAACTTTAATGATACTACTCATTTTACATATGCTCAACTCAGAGTTCATGCAGAATTATGAGCATGAACTACTCAACTCAATGACTCAAAGATACTTCTCAAAAGGGATTTAGGAACTCAACACTTAAAGGCTTAGAACTTGAAGATACCACTTCTCTGAAGAATGCTCAACTTACGAAGTTCATGCGAAATTATGGGCATGAAATAACTCGACTCTATGGTCTACATAACTATATGGAACCCATGTCTACGACTCTTCTCATTCTCTGAATTACTTCCTCAAACTTAGTTCAAATTGATAGTTGATCTCAAAGGATTCACAATTGAACTCAAAGGCTTTCTTGAACTTTACTCTTAACTCTTTCTTGAATGTGAATTATGAATTCAAGAGTTATAGTTCATGATAATAAAGCTCTCATGATGACAAGGTAGACTCATGAATACATTATTCTTACTCTCATACTCACTTGCTCGAGTCTTGAAACAAGTTATTAGAAGTTGTAGAAGACTCATCAAAAGGACTTAGAGGACTTTCTTAGAATGTTCGAAAGAATTCTCAAAAACTTAACTCTTAACTCTACCTTGAATGTGTTTATGAATTCAAGGTTGTGATTTGTGATAGAAAAGGTCTCATGATGTTTAGGAATGATTTTAGATAGCTAAACATGAGAAAAGACTGAAAATCAATATTTGAGAGTGGGTCCGCGACGCGGAGAGGCTTTTAAAATTTGGTTTCAAAAACGTCTTTTGAGGCTGAACACTCTGTGTCAGCTCTGCAATGCGAAATAAAAATTCCCAAATCTAGGAATCTTCCCCGCGACGCGCAACCAACGTCAAATTTTGACCGACAAAATTTCTTCTTCGTTTTCTAACCCCAATTCGCCTAAATTCGATTATTTTTCTCAATCTCTCTTTAGATTTAGATACCCAGCACATGTACACTAGAATCCAACTCTAACCCCTCTATAAATTGACACATTAACCTCAAGAACTCCTCAATCTCAGCCCAATTCAAGAACAAAAGCAAATTCATGAATATATATAAAGAACATCAAAGCTTCAACTTTTAGAACGAATTTAAAGCTGAAATTAACATGATTGGCGTGTGGGTGAACAAACCCAACACTATGGAAGCTCACATACCTGAAAGAATCATCTTCTTGAAGAACTTGAAGGAAAACCTTTGAAAGATGAACCCTAGCCTTAGCGTTTCTTGAATTTCTTGAGCGTAGAATCTTTGGAGCGGATGAGAGGGTTTTGATTTGTGAAAACTGATTTTCCATTCGTTTAGGGCAATTTAGATGATCTCTTAAGGGGTTTTAGGACTAAAATACCCCTAAATAAATAATTAAAACGAGCTGGGAGTCGAAAAGATTTTTCACCAGGCAGTGAGGTCCGTGTTGGCTCCGCATCGCGGAGCTGCTGCCAGGTTTGCGCGACGTTAGTAAATACGTCATAACGTTTACTTAGAGCTCGAAATTTAGCAAGCTCGGTGGCATTGGAAAGAGGACTCGAAGGGCTTTAATTTTCTATCTTGTAGCTCACTTAACTCATCATGTACTAGGAGTTATGGTCGTTTGAAGTTGACCCAAAACTTGAAAAAAAACTTAGGAATGACTTGAATGAACTCTCTTTAGTTCTTCTCGGAACTCAAGGTGCTACATCTAGTGACATTAACACTCAAGAAATCTTAAATTCCTTGCAAAAATCTCACTCACTACAAATAAGGGTTCGAGTGTTAGTTCAAAAAATTTATGGGGTGTTACATATAAAATCTTTCAAAATTTGTTTCAAAATTACAAAAAGTTCATAAATGTCTAGAGATCTAAACTAGGGAGTGAGTTTTACATAATCATTCTCATCACTCTCGTCGTCGGTGTCATCGGGAGCCGAAGTAGTAGGTCGACGAGCGAGGTTCATCACTTGTTCTTTGATTTGCTTAACAGTCTCACTCATGCTTTCTTGTTCAGCTACTCTTCTCCGCTCCGAA
Source organism: Solanum acaule (assembly GCA_036250505.1). NCBI lineage: Eukaryota > Viridiplantae > Streptophyta > Magnoliopsida > Solanales > Solanaceae > Solanum > Solanum acaule. Next base: position 18,864 of record JAJOOR010009619.1, read on the forward strand.
TTTGTCAGTGCCGCTGTAAGTTTAGCTATTTGAGCCCAAATAACAGCAATCTGAACACCGTCAAATGCCTCGGCTTGACGTGATGATCCAATTCCTTCTAAGCCTGACTGGAGTCGTCTTACATCGTTTCGAGAGCCTAGACCATAGAATCTACCCTTGTGTGTCCCCCCTACCACTTTTTCTTTCCAAATCTGGGTGGAAGTTCAGGTGTCAATTGGACCGAACTATCTAGATTCTCAGCGACGTACTGATGAAAGTCATTTTGCATATTAAATATAAAAATTGACATCAATATATATACATATCATAAATATATTCACTAGTAATATATATTATTCATATTAAATAACTTACAAAAATTCGTTTGGCCTTTTCCTCCACCCACACATCCGGATCCGACTTATTCTTTCTAAAAATAAAAACTGAAATTTATAACGATATATATGAATCAATTAATTATTTATTTAAAAGTTTGAATTAGAACTTACCATCTCTCGTGCAATTGTTCCAACCGTCTTTGCACCTTCGGTGTGCAACGAGCCACCTTTAAGACTGCCTCTAGCCTTTTCGGCTTAATCTGATATTGCCATAAACTTGTTTGTTTTCCAATATTGACCCAATTCATCAAAAACATGAGGCAACATCCAACCAGGACGTTCACCACTATCCCGAACTTTCTTTAGCCAGCTAGACAGTCTGGCAGATGCCTTCCTTTCATATGTGGTCCCAATGACCAAATTGTACCTCGACTCCCAAGTACACATAGTTTTTAAAAAATTGAATAACGTTAATTAGATCGATAGTAAAAAAAAGTAAAGTATACTAAACTTAACTAAAAAATATATACCTTAACGTTATTAAACATCGTCTGGCGTATACTATTTGGAATCTCGCTCCAAGAGTGATAAGTTTTCAAGCTATTATAAATTAATTTAAGTTTAATATAGTTCTAATTAATTTATATTAAGTTCAAATTAATTAAGGTCAATAAGATTTTCAAGTACTACAAAATTCTAATTAAGTTCAAATAAAATCCAAGTTCTAATAAGAATAAAAACTAAGTTCTAATAAATTAAAGTCAACAACATTTCAAGTTCATATTCCTAATTAAGTTCAATTTATAGTAAATTCAAGTTATAATTAATTATAAGTTCTAATTAAGTTGTAATTCAAATCCCTAAAATTCCAAATTCAAACTAGCTAG
>JAJOOR010009620.1:0-25302 GCA_036250505.1 Solanum acaule
AAAATGTGAAAAAAGTGACAACAATCCATTCAAAACGAAAAATAGTTAGAATGACTTAAATTACTGAACTTTCGATCACTAAATTTACTATCAATAAAGCTTTAAAATTCACTATATTGGCCTAGAAGGAAGAGACAATAACATTTTCAGTTTCACAAAAAATTGTCATAGACACTCATATACATGAAATCAATAAGATAAATGTTTCATCTTGGGCATTTTTGCTTTCAATAAGTAAATTATAAAGAAATTTTAATGAAAATATGTATAAGATCTTTAAAATTGTTTATAAAAATAATATATTAAGTATGTATATTAATAAAATATATGTATATAATTCATCGGTTCGGTTCGGTTATTTCTTCGATTTTTTTCGAATAAAACCATAACCAAACCAAATACTATCGGTTTTCAAAAATCTAAAACCAAACCAAACCAAACACAAATAAAATCGGTTTTATTTTATCGATTTGGATCGGTTTTTATCCAAACCGTGAACACCCCTACCTGATAGTGTAAAAAAGTTTACATACACATTTAATTTAAACTCTAAACTATAAAATTGTCATAAGAGACATCATAATTGACTTAATCGTACTATTAGTAATTACTATAATAAATTTTTATATCAATTTTGGGGGGGGAAAAGTGAACAAAAGAAAAAAAAAATGGGTTTTCCTTGTGTTGGCTGCTACTTTTAAATTATTTTCTTTCCGTTTTCTTTTTGATATATTGTGGACCAAATAGTTCACTTAAATTCTTGACAAAAGATTAAAGGATGAAAAGTTTTTAAAAGAGAGTGCTTTATGTAAAGTTGTAAACCCTTTTAATTATAATTTGGAAAAAGGAAGAAAAATATTTGGATTTTTTAGCTATCGAAATAATAGCTAGGAGAACATAAGTAATCATCAAACTATAGAATTTGACTTATGATCGAATATATATTTATTTATTTACACAATAATTTATTTCTCGTATCGATAAAATCAAAGAGGGTGAACCCATATCATCCTATACGTATGAGTAGTTTTAGTTTTTAGAACAACTATTTCAAGTGATAATAACTAATTTCTAAATTTAACGTGCACTTATTGAATAATTTTTTTAACACAAATACATTGTTTGAACGAAAGCTACTGAATTCAACTGAGCTGCTACTATCGGTACTTGTTGGAACAATAATATCAATGGATATTATATTGATACTATCATTGCACAACAAAAAAAATATTCTAAAATTGATGATGTAATATTAAGAGGTTTCAAAATAGGCTCGAATTTGTAAAAATCAGTACCTTACGATCTTTATGACCAACTAAATCTTGAAATATCAATAATTAAATCGTTCCTACTAGGGGTAATATTTTTGTAGATTTAGTAGCCAATTATTTGGTTTTAATCCGTGAGCTTACCAGACGATGATTTTTAAACGTTCACAAGTATGGTTAGTTAAGTTCTTCAATTTATAATTTTTGTATATATACATAAAAAATAAAATCATTGATGGATTTTTTAATTTGATTTGGTCAAATGTTTGGTAACACGAATGGAATCACGAGTGGATTCATATGAAAGTCATTAAGATATATTTTGAATAATTTATGGTCTACAAGTTTGCGTCATACAAATGGTCCATAGACCATACCTATAACAACGTGTGGTATATATATAAAGTTATTAAATTATTTGTGACTTGAATTTCATTAAATTCTTGAAATAATGAGAAACAGTATTAGTATAGTCTGTATTTGTTTTTTTATACAATAAAAAATATTGAGTAGACTAGGCTAGACATTTTAAAACACTAATGTTGAATCATTGGACTAAAAAGGAAGCTCTATATATTCATTAACCTCTCAATAAACTTCAGTTTGAGTAAGCATATTAAATTAATTATAAGTTGTATGATATCTTACTTTATATTATGCAATATGTCATTTTTTACGATTTGATCGGTTGATTAGAGATGGAAAATTTACCTCACATTTTAGTAGCCCTTTGACATAGCCTCATTCAGATTTAAACGGTTAAGTTATGAACTCTACGTTAATTCTTGACCCAACGAATCAAAATGCAACTTCATAAAAAATATTTTGAGAATGAAAATGATGTAAATTTAAATCAATAATTTAAGAAAAATACATTAATTTCTTTCCAAAAATAAGGTAACAAACGAGAAGTTGTGTCATGTTGAACCTGTTGGATTATGACATGTTACTTGATTTATTAAGTAAATTCATATTTAACCAAAACAAATTTTAAGAAAGTTCAATTACGATCCATTTATTAATTTAGCTCTTTTTAACTCGTCTAAATATTTGAACCAACAAGAATCACACAACGTGAGATTAGAGCAAACACGATCTATTTAATCGATTTTAACTCGTTCATATTTGATCTAACCCGCTTATTTACCACCTCTTGATCATGCCGCGTGAAGCTAGAGCACACAGGCAGACAAACAATAGGCAATAAATGAAACCCAACGTAGAGCTTAGCAGGATTTGTTGTGTGGAGGGGTTTATGGTGGGGTTTTATGAACTAAAGCATGCATGGGTGTGTGTACCCACTACCCCTCGTGCACTCTATCCATTGATGGCTGCTCACCACCTACTCCTACACAATCCCCCACCCTCACTCAAAGACGAAATCAGAATTTGAAATTTATAGATTCGATATTTTAATTTTTTACGTTACTAAGTCCTAAACTAATAATTTCTACATATTCAATGAATTTCTTGTTGAAAATTATTGAGTTTGACCGAATCTGTAATCAACATACCGATTCCGCCCATGACCCTACCCCCAACTCATCAATTATCATCATCATTAATGGCATGCTTCCAAAACAGAACCTCTTAGACACAACACTGTATTTGTGATCTTCTTTTTTCTCATTTCCTTTCACTAGTGGGAGTCTCATGGATTGGGTTGTCTTGTCATCCTCTGAGAAGGCTTGAGCTTTTTACTTTATTATAATTTAACTAAAAATAATAATTCTTTTTCTTTTCTTGTTGGGAAGAAATTAAATTTCTTCTTTTTATTCCTTTCACCATCAATAAATTAAATATGTAAAAAGTAGAGAAGATTAGATTTTAAGTTCTAACAAACACAAAAACCGTTAGATGATTTTTTTTTTTTCATATGATAGTCTTAATAGTCAAAGTTATCTGATATATATCAACATAAATGTAATATAGACTCAATAAATTCAAATATTATTTAAATGGTGCATGGATTAAAAAATATGTGTGAAGTTACTAAAATTTTAATAGATACTAGTAAGTTTTGAAGTCATATTTGTCAAATGCAATGAATTCGTGGTGAGAAAATATGAATTTGTGAAATCATCGTCGAGTTGATTTATCAAATAGTTACTTAACGTACTAAGTAGTTATTATCTTAGAAAATTATTCTTTTTCTTGATTTCAATTTTTATGATTAGATTAAGAAAGAGAAAAAATATTTAAAATATCTCTAAACTCAACGTTACTTACTAATTTCATCCCCAAATTGTTGACAGCATTAAAAACACTCCTTAACTTGATTAAGAGTCTCATGCTCCTACAAAAGTTTGAGACCACTTGTTATGTTATGTGATAGATCAGAGGTGTATCTAAGATTCTAAGTTAAGACATTAATCAAGTAGAGCAGTGTTTTTAAGGTTGTCAGCAATTTAGGGATGAAACTAATAATTTGTCAAGTTCAAGAATGTTTTCAATACTTCTCTCACAAAAAGAATAACTTATGAAATAATAACACTATTAATTAAATGTCCAACTTAAAAATCAACTCTAAAATAATAACACTATTTGTCACGCCCCGAGCCTACACCCTGGGCGGGACTGACACTCGAGAACCATTGCTGGCCCCAAGCGAACCCTTGGCCTGGCTTATTTACTCAGCGGAAGACTTAATTCAACAAAGACAAGTCTATGTAATAAACTGGAATGTTATAATGGAACATTCAACTTGGCCATTAAGGCAAACTCAAGTCTTAACATAAGATAATGACAATGAAAAGACTAAAGAACTAATATCTGACTATCTATGAAGCCTCTAAAACAACTGAGATGGATGTCGGGACAAACCCCACGACATCCTAATGAACTAATAAAATAACTGAAAGCAATAAAAAAGAGTCATCCGGAATGCAAGGAGGCTCACCAACTGACTCTGGAGTGCTCACTGGATTAACGATGCACTGGATGCCGATCCTAGTTACCTGTGTCTGCATCATAATAAGATGCATGCCAACTAGCATCAGTATATTGAATGTACGAGTATGCGAGTTGGAATGCTAAACACAACATAGGCTAAAAAAGAATCTGAAGAACTTACATGACTCAACTTAACTCAACATAACTGAACTCATTTCAATATAAAACAGTTTAAAACAAGTGCAATATAAAGAAAAGTTGTTTAAAACATGATGTCAACTCTGTGTGTATGCAAAGATACATATAACTCCGAGATGTATGTAAAAATACAAATAAACTGTGTATTTAAAAATACAATTACTTATGTGGGAGTTTCTCTAACCGACAACCATCACGTAAGAGCTATTGTGATGATACATCGTGTTGCCTCACGCTGCCAAGGCAGTCCTATACATTGCCGAGGGTATAGAACCTAAACTACTAAGTGGATCCACTAGTCTATGCTAAAATGCACTAAATGAATCATCTAAAAAGTATGACCATTTTCTACCCATGATGGCTACATGGTTTATGGGAGTTGTGAGTTGTCTAAACTCTCCCCTATATCGGTGCTCAATACTACTCCCAAAAATGTGATATTAGCTCTTATGTTTAAAAATATACTTATTTCTGTGATTTGAGATAATTGCTAAAAAACTTAGCTCAAAGGCTATCTTGGAAATCATAGTTTCCTCTCTTGCTTCATTTAGAAACCGATTACTCTTTTCTAAAAACTAGCTCAAAGGCTCTTTGGAAATCAAGGTTTCCTTTCTTGTTTAAATGTGAAAACATATTACTCTTTGGGAAAACATAGTCCCGATATACTTCTTTTGAAGAAATGAACTCAACTCTTTACTCTTTGCTTAACTTGAAACTTAAGTCTTTAAAACAAAGTTAAAACATTTGGAAAATATTTTTGGAAAACTCTAAGAACTTCTCTTGACTTTGATCTTAACTCTCCTTGAATTGGATTATGGATTCTAGGTTCATGATCTCATGTTTATGATGATTTCATGAAGTTTAGATGTACCTAAGAGTGTTGGAATCAACTAGAAAACATCAGTACATTGCTAAGGAACTAGTATGAAAAGATGGGGGACGAATGGGAAGAACTGACGTCCCTGGCGCTCTGAGAGGCACGGTGCGCCGGAGGGAAAAGTTCAGAGACTGCCCTAGGGGGCGCTGGCTGGCGCGAAGCCCCAAGGGTGAAAGTTCAGAACCCTCTTTGGGGGGCGCTGGCTGGAGCGATGCCCCACCCCTATCCCCAAGTGTTTGATGACTTTTCTTGCTCGTTTTTCATCTCTAAACCCTCTAAACTTCAATGGTTATTTCCCCAAACACTTAGAATCATTTGTACCCTCAATATACATCATATTCTACTCGAAAAACACAACTAACAACATGAATCAATCTCAAGAAAACTCCAACAATACAACCCACAAGAATTCAAACGAATTTCATCAAGAACTCAAGGATTTACTTCTAAATCTAATAATTTCGCTGAAATTGAATCATAATTGACGCGTGGGAGAACTAACCCAATGCTATGTGATCTCACATACCTTGTACGGATCACCCTCGATGAAATCCACAAGCTAAACTCGACGATCTTGATGAATCTTGCTTCTCTTCTCCTTTCTTCTCTTCTTTTCTCTTTTCTCCAAGCACTAGCGTATTTTGGTAAAAGCGTAAACTGATCTAATTCTGATTAGACCCTAACTTAATTACCAAAATCGAAATAAAATAATTGGGCAAGGAAAAGACCAAACTACCATTTCAAAATTCGGATTGGACTTTCATTATTCCAACAACCCAACTTCCAAAGGGCATAACTCACTCATACGAACTCGAAATCACGCAAACTCAGCGGCGTTGGAAATATCATTCCAATAGATTTCCTACCATATCTGGAAGTACCTCTAACTCATCCCGAGCTAGAAGGTATGGCCGTTTGAAGTTGGCCAAAACTCAACTTATTCTAACTTAACAAAATTTCTAGATTTTCATTCTTTCCAAAAATAACTATTTCCAATTATTAGCTTCTTCCTAGTTATTTCAAATTGTGATATGTTACATTATCTCCCCCTTGGAAACATTCGTCCTCGAATGAGATTACTCTTACTAGGCTAAGGGTGTAACATGCAACATTCAGTTAAAACACCCACAAGCAAATGCAAAACAACATGCCAATTTATAAATAAATACTAAGAAATGATTAGTACCTTAATTCAGAAATTCTCTGGATTCGAAGAGATGTGGATATCTCTTCTTCATATCCTCTTCAGCTTCCCAAGTAGCTTATTCAACAAATTAGTTCCTCCAAAGGACTTTGACTGATGCTACCTCTTTTGTTCTCAACTTTCGAACTTGGCGATCAAGAATTTGAACCGGAATCTCTTCATAAGATAAACTATCCTTGATCCCAATATCTTCAGTTGGTATAATCAATGAAGGATCGCTCATGCACTTCTTTAACATAGAGATGTGAAACACCGGATGAACCGCGGCTAACTCTTGTGGTAGTTCCAACTCATAAGCTACATTACCTACCCTTTTCGATATTCTGTAAGGGCCAATATACCGGGGACTAAGCTTCCCCTTTTTACCAAATCTCATAACACCTTTCATGGGTGAAACTTTAAGATATACCCAATCATCTACTTCAAACTCTAACTCCTTCTCTTAACATCAGTGTAGGATTTCTGACGACTCTACACCTTTTCAACTTCTCCATAGCTTGATGAACCAAATTTGGTCTTATCAACCCTGCTTCACCAACTTCAAACCATCCAATAGGAGATCTGCACCTTCTCCCATAAAAAGCTTCATAAGGAGACATTTGGATGCTCGAATGGTAATTATTGTTGTAAGCAAACTCAATGAGAGGTAGGTGATTATCCCAATTCCCTTTGAAATCAATCACACAAGCCCTCAACATATTTTCTAAGGTCTGAATAGTGCGATCCGCTTACCCATCTGTTTGAGGATGAAATGCAGTACTTAAGTTCACTTTTGAACCCAGGCTTTTTTGGAATGACTTTCAAAACTGTGCAGTAATTAAATTGCGCACCTCTGTCTGAAATAATGGAAACCGGAACCCCATGAAGTCTTACCACCTCTTGAAGATACAACTTAGCATAATCTTTTGCCGAATGAGTAGTCTTTACCGGCAGAAAGTGGGCTGATTTTGTGATTCTGTCGACAATCACCCAAATAGAATCATGCTGCCGGCGAGACCTTGGTAAATCTGTGATGAAGTCCATATTAATCATCTCCCACTTCCATTCCGGAAGTTCTATATTCTTAACCAAACCACTGGGCCTTTGGTGCTCTACTTTAACTTGTTGGCAATTTGGGCACTTAGCAACAATTTATGCAATGCCCTTCTTCATACTATTCCACCAATACACCTCTCTTAAATCACGATACATCTTCGTGGAACCCGGATGAATGGAATATCTGGAGCTATGAGTTTCCTCCATAATCCTCTCTTGGGGTCCATCCACTATTGGTACACATAACCTCCCTTGATATCTTAATACTCCATCTTCTCCTTGTTTAAAAGCTAATACTTTTTGCTTATGAACATTTGCCTTCAATTCAAGCAAAATTAGATCTTAGTCTTGCTTTTTTTTCACTTCTGACACTAATGAAGATTCAACCCCATTCATCACCATTACTCCTCATTCTGTGGAATCCATTAGTCAGACTCCTAAGCGTGCAAGTTTATGCACATCTTTCGCTAACTCTGTCTTTTCCTCTTCAACACGGGCAGTACTATCCATAGACAGCCTACTAAAAGCATCAGCAACAACATTACCCTTACCTGGGTGGTAAAGAATACTCATGTCATAATCCTTGAGTAATTCTAACCACCTCCTTTGTATGAGATTAAGCTCTTTCTGAGTGAACACATATTGAAAAATCTTTTAATTAGTGAATACATCAACATGAACACCATACAAATAATGACGCTATATCTTCAAAACAAATACTACAACAGCCAACTCTAAGTCATGGGTTGGGTAATTCTTCTCATGAACTTTCAACTGTCTGGAGGCATAAGCCATAACTTTGTCATTCTGCATTAACAAGCAACCTAAACTAACTCTAGACGCATCACAATAGACAACAAAGCCTTGCGTACCTTCTGGTAAGGTCAAAACTGGGGCAGTAGTCAACCTCTTTTTTAATTCCTGAAAGTTTTTCTCACAAGCTTCAGACCATTGAAACTTCATTGTCTTCTGAGTCAGCTTGGTTAAAAGGGATGAAATAAACGAGAACCCCTCTACGAACCTTCTATAATATCCCGCCAAACCCAAAAAACTCCTAATATCAGTTGAAGATGTGGGTCTAGGCCAATTTTGCACTGCCTCTATCTTTTGGGTACTAACTCTAATTCCATAACCAGAAACTATGTGGCCCAAGAACGCCACAGACTCAAGCCAAAACTCACATTTAGAGAATTTAACATATAACTCTTTATCTTTCAAAGTCTGAAGAACTATTCTGAGATGGCTAGCATGATCTTCTTCATTTCTTGAATAGATTAGTATGTCATCAATGAAGACGATAACAAACATATCTAAATAAGGTTTGAAAACTCTATTCATAAGATCCATGAACGCTGCATGTGCATTAGTTAAACTGAACGACATGACCAGAAACTCATAATGACCATAACGGGTCCTGAATGCTGTCTTGAGAATATCACATACCCTTACTTTCAACTGATGGTAGCCAGATCTGAGGTTTATTTTTGAAAAATAAGAAGCACCCTGAAGCTGATCGAAAAGATCATCAATTCTCGAAAGAAGATACTTATTCTTGATGGTAATCTTGTTCAATTGACGGTAATATATACACATCCTAAGGGAACCATCTTTCTTTCTCACAAATAAGATCGGAGGGCCCCAAGGTGAGGCACTTGGTCGAATAAAACCATTATCTAAGAGATCCTTTAACTGTTCTATAAGCTCTTTCAACTCTGTTGGTGTCATTCTATATGGCAGAATAGAGATAGAACGAGTATCTGGGAGAATATTTATACCAAAATCTATCTCTCTCTCAGAAGGGACTCCGGGTAGATCATCTGGAAAGACTTATGGAAACTCTTTTACTACTGAAACTGACTGAATAAGAGGTATCTCAACACTCAAGTCATTAACTCGAACTAAGTGATAGACACACCCCTTAGAAACTAACTTACTTACCTTAAGGTACGAAATGAAACGACCCTTAGGCACTGCTGAACTACTTTTCCACTCTAAGACTGGCTTATTTGGAAACTGGAACTTGACAACTCGAGTTCTACAATCAACTGAGGCATAACATGCATGCAGCCAGTCCATACCAAGAATGACATCAAAATCTACCATGTCTAACTCAATTAAATCAGCCATGGTACACTTGTGATTGATGGAAATGAGACAATCACGATAGACTCTGTTCACTAAGTTGCTCATGAATAACATCCGAATTCATAGCAACATATAGAGTTACAAAAAATAAACTTGTTCCTGGGTCTAGCAAAGCATAAACAGTATAGTCAAAGACTTGGATCATACCACTGACAACATCTGGCGAATTATCTTGCTCTTGGAGACTATTGATAGCATACAAATAGTTTGTTCCTCCGACAGTACTGAAAGTATCCCCTCTAGGTGCAGCTCTGTCTGGCAGAGCAACTAAAGAAGACTGGGCTCTATTGCCCCCATTACCATTACATTGCTTGTTCTTTGGGCATTCTCGCATGAAATGACCATTCTGACCACACTTGAAACAACCAGTGGATCCCTCACGACATGTACCTGAGTGGTTCCTAACACACTTAGAGCAGGTTGGAGGCTTACTACCCCGTTGCGCCATGTTACCCTGAGAATACGCAGGCTTAGCTCTGAAATTCTAACTATTGTACTCACCTTTGTTCTTAGGTGCAGGTGCACTAGCAGATGATGAATCAGGTCCCTTCTGTTTCTGTTGGAAGGATGACCGATTGGCATTACTCTTTTGTTGTTCGGACTCATTCCCTGTCTTAGCTCTTTTATTCTTAAACTCTTCTCTATTCCCCAGCTTCTCTTCATCAACCTGCTGCACATATACCATTAACCTTGAGATATCCATGTCACCTATCAGCATTGCAGCCCTACCTTCCTTACTCGACAGACGAGCCAGTCCAGCAACAAACAAGCTCATTCTACTCCTCATGTCCGCAACCATTTCCGGAGCATAACGGGATATTTGAGTGAACTTCAACCCATACTCATGAACACTAAAAAAATCTTGCTTAAGTGTGAGGAACTCTCATACCTTAGCCTCTTTCAGTTCTCGGGGAAAGAAACGCCCCAAGAAAGCCTCTTCAAAACAAGCCCAACTCGCAGGTGGTGCATCCTCAGCTCTACCCTCTTTCCACTGTTCAAACCAAGTCCTAGCAATATTATTCAGTTGATATGCAACTAGTTCAACTCGCTCGGTATCAGCAACATGTATGACCTCAAATACCTTTCTTCAGTTCCTTCAATAAAATTCTCTGAATCCTCAGTAATGCTTGAACCCATGAAACTTGGAGGATTCATCCTCAAGAACTCTTGGATCCTAGAAGTATCAGCCACTTCCTGTTTAGCTCCTCTTTGTTGCCTAGCTTGGTTGGTCACAACTTGGCTCAACATCCGGATAACGTCACAGAACTCAACATTGGTAACTTCTCCTTGAGGTTGCACTTCAGGTACATTTGGTAACTCTTGTTCCTCAACATTTCGTCTAGCAGGACGACCTCTGACAGCTTTTTGTGGAGGCATGATTATCTGAAAATACGCGCAAACACGAATTAGAAGGAAACATTTTTTAGAGATCAAACTCTAACGCACGAAATGAGTGTGAAAGAAGTGAGAAAATTTCCTAAGTGTTGCACCCTCTTAATTATAGATGTGGCGCGCTTCACACCGATAACTAGGACTATACAGATACGGCTTCATAGACTCCCTAGGACTCTTGAACTCTGTGCTCTGATACCAAGTTTGTCACTCCCCGAGCCTACACCCTGGGCGGGATTGGCACTCGAGAACCATTGCTGGCCCCAAGCGAACCCTTGGCTTGACTTACTTACTCAGCGAAAAACTTAATTCAACAAAGACAAGTCTATGTAATAAACTGGAATATTATAATGGAACATTCAACTTGGCTATTAAGGCAAACTCAAGTCTTAACATAAGATAATGACAATTAAAATACTAAAGAACTAACATCTGACTATCTATGAAGCCTCTAAAACAACTGAGATGGATGTCGGGACAAACCCCACGACATCTTAATTAACTAATAAAATAACTGAAAGCAATAAAAAGGAGTCATCCGGAATGCAAGGAGGCTCACCAACTGACTCTGGAGTACTCACTGGATCAACGATGCGCTGGATGCCGATCCTAGTTACATGTGCCTGCATCATAATAAGATGCAGGCCAACTGACATCAGTACATTGAATGTACGAGTATGCGAGTTGGAATGCTAAACACAACATAGGCTAGAAAAGAATTTGAAGAACTTACTTGGCTCAACTCAACTCAACATAACTGAACTCATTTTAATATAAAGCGGTTTAAAACAAGTGCAATATAAAGAAAAATTGTTTAAAACATAATGTCAACTATGTGTGTATGCAAAGATACATGTAACTCTGAGATCTATGTAAAAATACAAATAAACTGTGTATTTAAAATTACAATTACTTCGGTGGGAGTTTCTCTAACCGACAACCATCACATAAGAGCTATTGTGATGATACAACGTTTTACCTCACGCTGCCAGGGCCGTTCTATACCTTGCCAAGGGTATCGAACTTGAACTACTAAGTGGATCCACTAGTCTATGCTAAAAAGCACTAAATGAATCATCTAAAAAGTATGACCCTTTTCTACCCATAATGGCTACATGGTTTATGGGGGCTGTGAGTTGTCTGAACTCTCATCCATATCGGTGCTCAATACTACTCCCAAAAATGTGATATTAGCTCTTATATTTAAAAACATACTTCTTTCTGTGATTTAAGATAATTGCTCAAAAACTTAGCTCAAAGGCTATCTTGAAAATCATAGTTTCCTCTCTTGCTTCATTTAGAAAGCGATTACTCTTTTCTAAAAACTAGCTCAAAGGCTCTTTGGAAATCAAGGTTTCCTTTCTTGTTTAAATGTGAAAACATATTACTCTTTGGGAATACATAGTCCCGATATACTTCTTTTGAAGAAATGAACTCAACTCTTTACTCTTTGCTTAACTTGAAACTTAAGTCTTTAAAACAAAGTTAAAACATTTGGAAAATACTTTTGGAAAACTCTAAGAACTTCTTTTGACTTTGATCTTAACTTTCCTTGAATTGGATTATGGATTCAAGGTTCATGATCTCATGTTTATGGATGATTTCATGATGCTTAGATGTACCTAAGAATGTTGGAATCAACTAGAAAACATTGGTACATTGCTAAGGAACTAGTACGAAAAGATGGGGGACGAATGGGAAGAACTGGCGTCTCTGGCGCTCTGAGAGGCGCGAGGCGCCAAAGGGTAAAGTTCAGAAACTTACCTGGGGTGCGCTGGCTGGAGCAGAGCCCCAAGGGTGAAAGTTCAGAACCCTCTTTGGGGCGCGCTAGCTGGCGTGACGCCCCACCCCTAGCCCTAGGTGTTTGACGACTTTTCTTGCTCGTTTTTCATCTCTAAACCCTCTAAATTTCAATGGTTATTTCCCTAAACACTTAGAATCATTTGTACCCTCAATATACATCAGATTCTACTCGAAAGACACAACTAACAACATGAATCAATCTCAAGAAAACTCCAACAACACAACCCACAAGAATTCAAACGAATTTCATCAAAAACTCAAGGATTTACTTTCAAATCTAATAACTTCGCTGAAATTGAATCATGATTGGCGCGTGGGAGAACTAACCCAACTCTATGTGATTTCACATACCTTGTAGGGATCACCCCGACGAAATCGACAGGCTAAACTCGACGATCTTGACGAATCTTGCTTCTCTTCTCCTTTCTCCTCTTCTGTTCTCTTTTCTCCAAGCCCTAGTGTATTTTGGTAAAAGCGTAAACTAATCTAATTCTGATTAGACCCTAACTTAATTACCAAAAACGAAATAAAATAATTGGGCAAGGAAAAGACCAAACTACCCTTTCAAAATCCGGATTGGACTTTCCTTATTCCAACAGCCCAACTTCCAAAGGGCATAACTCACTCATACGAACTCGGAATCGTGCAAACTCAGCGGCGTTGGAAAGATCATTCCAAGAGCTTTCCTACCATATCTGGAAGTACCTCTAACTCATCCTGAGCTAGAAGTTATGCCGTTTGAAGTTGGCCAAAACTCAACTTATTCTAACTTAACAAAATTTCCAGATTTTCATTCTTTCCAAAAATGACTATTTCCAATTATTAGCTTCTTCCTAGTTATTTCAAATTGCGAGCTGTTACACTATTAATTGAATGTCCGTATGAGAAATCAACTCTTTCCTTGCCTATACTATAATTAGTAAATATGCTAATGTTAATGGATTCAAATATCATCGTTTTAAAAAAAAGAGTTTTTTTTTTAGATTTTTAGAGAAAAGAGAATGTGGGAGACAACCCAAAACATAAGAAGGTTAAAAACAGTTGACATAACATACTTTAAGGACCCCATAGTGTAGGGTCATTTCAACGAAAAAAAAAAACTCACTTCTTTTTAGTTATATTTATACCTCCCTAACTCTAAGAACCTAAAACATCCATCACAACTCATTTCTCTCTTTAACTAATCATCTCAAAAATTACTTCATTCCATTTTTAGTTCTTATTTTTCTCCAATGGCAGATACTAGTGGTTCAGCCACTACTAAGAGAATAATGGGTTTTGCTATGCCTGAAAAAATGCAACTTCACTTAGCCATGTTGGCTTTGCAATTTGGTTATGCTGGTTTTCATGTTGTCTCTAGAGCTGCACTTAATATGGGAATAAGCAAGATTGTTTTCCCTGTTTATAGAAACATTCTTGCTTTGCTTCTACTTCTTCCATTTGCTTACTTTCTTGAAAAGTACGTTAGTATTAAAATTTCTGACTCCGTCACTGATTAATTTAAGATTGTCATGTCTTGAATGTAACAACTTATGTGTGTTTTTTTCTTGATCAGGAAAGACAGGCCACAACTTAATTGGAATTTTACCATTCAATTCTTCCTCCTAGCAGTTATTGGGTAGGATATACTATCATGAAAAAAAGAAAAGATACTCCCTCCGTCGTAATTTAATTTATGTGGCACCTTTCAAATTTTGAGATTCAAACAACTCTATTTTTATCGTAAAATTTTCATACATCTTTTAAATATTTTATGGTCAAATTTAAACTGTTTAACTATCGAAAAACGAGAAGTGTTACATAAATTGAGATAGAAGGAGCAAAATTACTAGGAAAATAAATTAACATTTTTTTCCTTTTTATTTTATTTTTGTAGAATTACTGCTAACCAAGGATTCTACTTGTTGGGGTTGGACAATACTTCCCCTACTTTTGCTTCTGCCATACAAAATTCTGTACCTGCTATAACATTTCTCATGGCAGTACTACTCAGGCAAGTTCTCTCTATTTATACACTATCAGATCATCTTTACAATAAATTGAATTACTACTATGACAACATATTTTAACTATATCGTGATATTAACAAAATTCTTTATACTGTCAATACATATTAATTATTGATTCGTTAAATGAAATAATTTCAGGATTGAAACAGTGAGATTGAATAGAAAAGATGGTATATCAAAAGTGTGTGGAACATTATTATGTGTAGCTGGAGCATCAGTAATTACATTATACAAAGGCCCAACAATTTACAGCCCAAATCCACCACTACAAAGGACTTCACCTATGTTACTTGCTTTAGGAGATGCTAATGGTAAAAACTGGACTTTAGGATGCATTTATTTGATCGGACATTGTTTATCATGGGCCGGGTGGCTCGTGTTGCAAGCCCCTGTACTCAAGAAGTACCCGGCTAAGCTCTCAGTCACGTCGTGGCAGTGTTTCTTTGGAGTCATACAGTTCTTGATCATCGCGGCTTTCTGTGAAAGGGACCCTCAGGCTTGGCTAGTTCACTCTGGTGCTGAACTATTCAGTGTCTTCTATGCTGTGAGTATATTTATGTCAAAATATTCTTTTGAAAAAAAAAAGAGATTACTAAAATTAGAAAATCAAGTAAAATTGAAGTTGAAATAATGACTTGGTTGAAAAAAAAAACTAATATAATTGAAAGCTAGTTGTGAGACATTAATGTGTATAAATCAACAGCAGACCAAAATAACGATCATAAATTCCAATTGAAAAAAATCATGTGACATGATAAGATAATTAGTCAAACATAAATGGATTTTTTTTTGCAATATTTTCCCTACACACTTTATTCTATTGTAGTTATGCAATAAGACAACAAAATAATAACTAGATGGACATATGGTTAGTTATAGATAGTGAAATGACAGCAGTATTTTGTGTACTTCATTTATTTTTCCTTTTAATTAATTAATCTATATTATTATAAGAAAATGAAAAGTCGAATTAATTGTAACTTATAATTATACAGGGAGTGGTGGCATCTGGTATAGCATTTGCAGTACAGATATGGTGCATTGACAGAGGGGGTCCAGTTTTTGTTGCTGTTTATCAACCTGTTCAGACTCTTGTTGTTGCTCTTATGGCTTCCTTCGCGTTAGGCGAAGAGTTCTACTTGGGCGGGTATATTACTCGTTTCATTCTATGTTATACTGTCAGTATATATAACTTAAATTCTTATATTTTTTTTATATGTTACGTCTAGTAATAGTCGGAAAAAGGCAAAAACAAATTAGTTTAATTATATATAAATTGTTGATTTCTAAGGGAATATGATAAAATAAAGAAGAAAGTTACATTTTCCCTCAATTATGCATTTTGTGAAAAGACCCCACAATGCACATTGCTTCACACCATGACATTACATGTAGTTAGGTTACTTTGATCATGAATATATATATTATATTATAATTTATATGTGTCAAAACTTTTTTTTGTTTCTCAAGAATCACCCTAGAACTTTCAAACAAGTTTTTGTAGGTCCATCTTATTCTCTCTTATAAACTAATATTTCCATCCGCACCGCTATCAAATAATTGCATATATATAATCGTAACATGTTAAAATATATTGATAATTGTCAGTATATATAAATTAAATTAAATTTTTATAGGATTATCGGAGCGGTGTTGATCATATCAGGATTGTACTTTGTTCTATGGGGCAAAAATGAAGAATCCAAATTTGCAAAGGCAGCAGCAGCTGCAATGCAATCACCAGTGGATAATTGTAACAACAGGCCAACAAGTCACATTAAGTCCTCTTTGGCACAGCCACTTCTTGCTTCTTCAACTGAAAATGCTTAAGGAAAATAAAATGTTTGCTATCCTTCATATTATTAAGAAGAAGAAAAAAAAAGATTGGTGTGTATGCAATTTTTATTTTTATTTTGTTTTTGGTCTAGTATAGGTTTTGTTCCCCTTTTTATTTTATTTTTAGTAGCAATCAAAAGGGATGTGATGAAGTACTATTTTTGGAGTTGGGTCTACGCATACAAATCCCAAGTTGGTTTTTTGTATGTTTAATTAATTTTTATGTACTAATCTATGAATGAAAAAAGAAATTTTTGATTTTTATCATTGCAATTAGTGGACCCTATTTTTTTTTATTTTGCAAAATGATAATTACATATGTCTAAACAAGAAAGTCGATTTTTTTTTATATGTTACGTCTAGTAATGGTTGGGAAAAAGGTAAAAACAAATTAGTTTAGTTATATATAAGTTGTTGATTTCTAATGTAACGTAATAAATATATAAAAATTCTTGACTTTGTCACTGGTGGTGCAGCTCCAGGGGAATATGATAAAATAAAGAAGAAAGTTACATTTTTCCTCAATTATGCATTTTGTGAAAAGACCCCACAATGCACATTCCTTCTCCTC
The DNA here is from genome assembly GCA_036250505.1 of Solanum acaule. Lineage (NCBI taxonomy): Eukaryota > Viridiplantae > Streptophyta > Magnoliopsida > Solanales > Solanaceae > Solanum > Solanum acaule. The sequence goes on from JAJOOR010009620.1 coordinate 17,231, forward strand.
ATGCCATTACATGTAGTTAGGTTACATTGGTCATGAATATATATATTATATTATAATTTATATGTGTCAAACTTTTTTTTGTTTCTCAAGAATCACCCAAGAACTTTCAAACAAATTTTTGTAGGTCCATCATATTCTCTCTTATAAACTAAAATAATATTTCCATCCGCACCGCTATCAAATAATTGCATATATATAATCGTAACATGTTAAAATATATTGATAATTGTCAGTATATATAAATTAAATTAAATTTTTATAGGATTATCAGAGCGGTATTGATCATATCAGGATTGTACTTTGTTCTATGGGGCAAAAATGAAGGATGCAAATTTGCAAAGGCAGCAGCAGCTGCAATGCAATCACCAGTGGATAATTGCAACAACAGGCCAACAAGTCACATTAAGTCCTCTTTGGCACAGCCACTTCTTGCTTCTTCAACTGAAAATGCTTAAGGAAAATAAAATGTTTGCTGTCCTTCATATTATTAAGAAGAAGAAAAAAAAAAGTTTGGTGTGTACGCAATTTTTATTTTTATTTTGTTTTTGGTCTAGTATAGGTTTCGTTCCCCTTTTTATTTTATTTTTAGTAGCAATCAAAAGGGATGTGATGAAGTACTATTTTTGGAGTTGGGTCTAAGCCTACAAATCCCAAGTTGGTTTTTTGTATGTTTAATTAATTTTTATGTACTAATCTATGAATGAAAAAAGAAAATTTTGCTTTTTATCATTGCAATTAGTGGACCCTATTTTTATTTTTTTTTGCAAAATGATAATTACATATGTCTAAACAAGAAAGTCGATTTTTTTTATATAACATCATCACCAAATACTTTTGTTACAATGTAAGTGGCATGGAATATTTTGTAACGTACCAAAATGATCACTAGTAGATCTTTTTGTTACATCAATTAGTGGCACTATGAATTGGAATTAATTATGTAAAATCCATGGACTATGTGACAAAAAAAAACCTTGTGATTAAATGTTAGATTTTTTGTTTTTTGGAAACTATCTTCTTGGAAATGAAGGATAGTACACAATTTAAGTACCTAAGCTATATATATATATCCCCAAAATTCAATAGGTTTTCATATGTATCTCATGTACTATGACGGAGCAGATTCGAACGGATCGATTGTGGAAGTCCTACGTTAGGATCAGACAATATATACAGTAATATAGATTTCTCGAGTTTCCTATGAGCCTCTCCATCTGTGTGACACATATAAAAGTTAAGTAGCTAGGAAAACAAAAGTTATATAAATTAATTAGCAGATCCCAAGATGTTGACATGATTAAAGAGTGCAAAATTTAATCATACTTGATACAGTGGTAGTGCATTTTTCAATTAAAGTATATAGTAGATTATTATAAGTATCAAATTGCATGCTTTTCCCTTTATTAATTATTTGAATGGCATCCAGTGACATTTCCCTGTGCTTTATATTAATCTAATTTCTTTTTTTATTTCATTATTTTGTCTCCCATTTACAATTGTATTAATTTACTTAAAGTCTCAGAACACACTTTTTGATCCCCCCTCATAGGAATACTTTAAGCAAATAAAAAAGTACTACATGTAAAGTCCAAAGGCGGATTCAGGATTTGAATATGACGGATATAATATGATCTTCAATATGTCAATTAAATTATAGAACAAGTTAAACATTGTAAAAAAATACAAACTGACTCGAACTCGCACACTCTTGCTCAAGGGCCTAAGGGGCAAGAAGATCAGAATGATAGTTTTTCAAAATATATATACATAATATTTTTCGAGATTAATAGGTGCTCGTACACTTCCTCCTAATGGGTTGAAAACGACTAACTAGTAAAGCAAAAGCATATTGCAAAAGCTTATTTTAACTCATAGGCCTAATTTTAGTTAGTGGATATATACCCTACTTGATGATAAAGAACCATGCTAAGCATGATATATCACATTGTGCCTTTCATTTTACAAAGTTGAGTTCTCCTTTTTTAAATATATATTTTTTTAAAAAAGACATTTTCCCACTACGGGAAATACTCTAGGACCAGTGAAAAAGATTTTTGTATTGGAAAATTTGGTTAATTAAATATGATTTCACGTTTGGTTATTTATTTTAATTAATTTAATGAAGTAAAAAGAGAATGAAAGAGAAAGTAGTGACCACTATTAAAGGAGGAAACATTGATCAAAAGTGGCACTAGAAAATCAATTCAATATATTCGTGACTGCAAGTTCAATTTCACTACAAATTCTAATTTAAAGATGAATTCAAGATATAAAAATTCAATGTCACTATATATATCTAATACAAATTAAACTTAATAATGACGAACAACGATAATGCATGGTTATGGGTAATTTCAAACTTGCCAGATTCGATATTCTGTCCATAATCTTTTTGTGACTTCAGATGTGTGCCATCCTTTATATACATAAATGCACCCTTGCATCTATATTTTTCTTCACGATTTCTCAATTTATATCGATCAATATTAAAAAGTTATTTTCAAAAAAAGAAAGAAAGAAAGAGATGGAAAAAGGCATACTATATGGTGGAGTAATTTCCCTGGAGAGTCACTCATGTTTGGAAAAATTACCTAGGAATATCACTTGTGTTTGTTTTAGAACCACAATATCATCCCAACTTTACCTCTTTTCCTCAAAATATACTTGACACAAAAAAAACATTATCTCTCTCCTAATAGGATGCCATGTCACATTATTCCTTTTTTATTATTAACATTTTAAAAATAATAATTTAGACAACCTATATTACCTAGTAAAAAAAATTACATAGCCCAAAAATTTTTACCCTAGTTTTGGGGGATTAGGCGGCAAATCCAAATATGAGCTCCTCCGATTCTTCAAGAAAATATGTGGCTTCCTCCGATTTTTCAAGCGAGATAATGTTTTTATATGGGCACTAATGGGAAATGGCACCTTTTTGTTGAGTCCGGAGCCAAAATGACAACTTTTTTTCTTTAAAAAACAAAAACGACACATCAAAAAAAAAAATTAACCAAAAGGGCACGGAGCGATTTTGTTCTGACAAAAGTTGACGCCGTTCCGCTAAAAGAAATAAAAATAGCTACCTTTGCAACGATTTTCTCAAAAAAATATTTTTTCTTTAAAATCGTTGCTATAGCAGCGTTTTTATATATATAAAAAAATTAAAACTGAAATTTAAGAAATTTAAAAAACAAAGTTTTGAAGTTAAATCGCTACTATAGCAGTGATTTTGTTTAAGAAATTAATTTTAAAAAAATCCTACCCTTGCAGAGAATTTAATTAAAATTAAAAATAATAATAATTAAAACTGAAGCCAGCGATTTTTAAATGAAAATTAAAAAAAAATTAAAATTGAAAACCGCTGCCTCGGCACTGATTTTTTCTTTAAAAAACTTGTTGTTTTTTTTAAATGGCTGCCGTCGGAAATTTATGTAATTTAAAACTTGTTCTTTATGTTCTTTTTTTTAATTCCTTAACAAAAAATCGCTGCTATAATGATTTTAAAGAAATAATGATTTTTTTTTTGTAGAAAATCGCTTTTTATTTCTTTTAACGGAACGATGTCAATTTTTGTCAGGAGCGATTTTGCCCTTTTGGTTAATTTTTTTTTTGATGTGCTGTTTTTGTTTTTTGAAGGAAAAAAATGACCCTTTTGGCTTCGGACACCCTTTTTGTTGATATTTTAATTCATTAGAGTAATAAGGTAACCATATTGTCAAACTACAAAGGATAATAATGTTTTTAAAGAATTAATAAAAATGTTAATAATAAAAAAGAAATTAAAAAAATGTTAATAATAAAAAAGGAATAATGTGACATGGCATCCTATTAGGAGAGAGATAATGTTTTTTTTGTGTCAAGTATATTTTGAGGAAAAAAGGTAAAATTGAGTGATATTGTGGTCCTAAAACAAACATAAATGATATTCCTAGGTAATTTCTCAAACATGGGCGACTATCCCGAAAAATTACTCCTATATGGTATAGTACAATTACTATTGCCCTCTTGCTTTTTGTCTAGTTTGTGTGAAAAGTGAGAACAAATTAAACTAAAGGATCAAAAATAAAACGTACATGTCTAATCAAGTAAGATGTGTCTTTGACCTATATATCATTCCGCTCAATTTTAAACCACTAAAAAGGAGAATTTTTATATAAATAGTTCGATAAATTTATTATTTATTTTTTCTAATCGATATATATATAAATTATACATTAATTATATATAATCATACATATATTATACGTTTATCAACTATGTTTAGTTCAATCAGTTAAGGAATAACTATTTAAGCTAACTCTTCAAAAAGGGAAAAGGGATCGGAAGTATAATACCGACGAGTTTCAAATATCAAGGGATATATATTCTAGGACTTTATTTTAGTTGGATTTTCTCGATTCAATTTTTTTTCATGCTATAATTATTCTTGAAATTTTTAGTTTCTAATTTTCAAGTCCCACCTTTTAAGAAATTGGTATAAAATTCCTTATACATATTCACTTTGTGTTTTTACCCCATTAATTATAGTCTTGCATCATTGGGTTATGAATTTGTTCGTTTTATTGTCATATCCATTCAAAACAAACAATATAAGTTGATATAAAATTCTATTAAATTCTTCAATAAAAAATTGTTTTGATTATTTGCAAAGATATTACTCTTTATGTCGTCCTAATTAGTTGTTCATTGTCTTTAAAAGACTCATTTTCTCCGAAGCTCAAAGATTTTGTTCTTTTATCCATTTACTCAACTAAACACTTTTGATTGAAGCATATGATGACCTAACACATTGAGATTCATTCCTCTGTCATTATTTGATGCGCACACTCTCAAATTTAGACTTCTGATTCATTTTTCATTTGTATTTCCTTCAAACTTAGGCTTTTAACCTACATTTTCATGACTAATAATTTGGGGGGTGGGGTGGGGTGGGGGGGGGGTGTTAATTAGGAAAATGGATTAAAGAAGGTGCTACATGATTTCCAATGAATAGGTTCAAGCTCAACGGAGTTGACTAAGGTCAATGTTAGGAAAGGAAAAATCTAGACAAAGTAATTATTCAAAGAGGGTCTAAGGTCATTTTTCAAGTCAAGCCATATCTAAAATTTCTCTTCACATAGCATACATTTGACGGCGAGTTCTAGACAATATGCATAAGCATGTATAATTATAATATTACCACACAGGGCATCACAATACAACTAGCTATAGTTAATCATTCTCAAAATCAATTGAAATGAATGACTTTTGACAAACTATTTCGGATTAATTATAATTCATTTGTAAATCAAAAGCCAAATAATGAATGTAAGATACATGATAAAAAAAGATTGATTTCGACATCCTTTTCCTAATTTATTCAATTTTCAAAAATCCTTTGCCAATAAATTTTTTTGACAGTCCAGCTTGAGACATATAAACGGACTCAAAATAAAAACTTAAATTTAACATTTTTTTTCTTAACAAAGTTGCCTCTCAATCTATCATAGAGAAATGCTAACTTATCGACATACAAAATTAATTACATGAATAGTAAAGTTTTGAAATTATGTGCATAATAATCGGTAAGAACTTGCTAACAAAATATTTTTTTTAAAATTAACAGTAACAATAAATGCATACGTAATTTTTTATATTCTACTTAGGGGTATTTTGGTCCTTCCAATGCTGTTATCTCCTTCCTCTTTTGTCTCTGTGTTCTACTCAGTGCTTTTGGTTCTTCGTTAAATCTTGCCTGAACTGAATTTGGGGATTTTTGCTTCTTTCGAGGATTTGTAATTTTGAGAGCCCTATTTTTTTTGGCCTAAAGCCACTGCTTTAGGGTTGAGCATCGATTTGCATATCTGAATTCTGAACCATGGGATTGGGAGAAGCTTCTAGAACTTCAACCAATGTCGGAAACAGTGACGGCGGTGGCGCCTCCACTTCCGGCAGCAGCGTCAAGAGGTTTCCTCTGGCGGCGCAGCCGGAGATTATGAGGGCTGCTGAGAAAGATGACCAGTATGCCTCCTTCGTCTATGAAGCTTGCCGTGATGCTTTTCGTCACCTCTTCGGTCTTTCTTACCACCCTTTCTGTGATTAGCTTCACTACCTATATATGTATCTTTCGGAAAACTTAAAATTGTTGTTTTTCAGGTACAAGAGTCGCTGTAACTTACCAGAATGAGGTAATTCGTTTTGTTAAGCTTACTTGCTTCTGTATGAGTTGTTAATTAATGAAAAAAATATTTAATTTTTATTTGAGTTTTGTTGCTTAAGAGTTGGAAAAACAAAGTTCTTTTTGTTTTCAATTTTTGTTATTGTTGATAGTGGATAAGGGACCTTGTATGTACCTTGAGATATTGCTATGTTTAGTAGAATAATGAACTTCATGGCAAAATCCATTTGCCAAGTGATGTATTACTAATCAAAATGAACTTTACTCCAATTGAGGTATTGAAAATTCTGAATCCTTGAGAAAACTGCAATGGGGAGTTTTTCAGCAAGAATCACCCTCATCTCTTACTGTGAGCTTTCGTAGAATGTTTTTTTTCTTCTGATCCTCTTTTGGCTGGGGTAAGACCTGGTGGTTAGAGTTTGGAGTTCTGTATGGGATAGGATATCCAAGAAATAAATGAAAACTACAAGTGACAATCTGAAAATGACTGTAGGTATTAGTCAGATGAAAACTTTGTGTACTCCTTTTATATTGGGTAGGAGTTTCAGTTTAAAGAAGTGAAAATGATTAGAATGACCTGGCATCACGAGAACAGTGTGATATTATAGTGCAAGAGCAACTTGCTTATCTTGACGGCTTATCATGAAGATGACCGACAATGTTATCAATTAGTGGTTGTTCATAATTCTACTCTTTTCTGTAGAAATTGGATGGGAAAGAAGAATTATGTTTTTCTCTTCCAACCATGCCTCACCTCAAAACTAATTGTATCAGTTCTCTCCTCTTTTACCCTTTCCTTTTCTTTTGTGGAGCCAAAATGACATGAGATAGCCCGTGGGTCTTACTTGTGAAGCCTAACGGTTCTAATTTTATAAGTTGTTAACCTAGAATCTATACCGCAAGGATAGTCATTACTTCCTAATACTAGAGTTGGTGCATTTTTCATTTCAGGCAAAACTCTTAGGGCAGATGCTCTATTATATGCTGACAACGGGTGCAGGGAAGCAAACATTAGGAGAAGAATACTGTGATATCACTCAGGTTGAATGAATTTATGTTTTGCTGTTTCTACATCGTGTCTAAGTGTCTTGAACCGTTTGGCTTTTCTCCTGTTGTGGATTTTGTCTTTACTCATTGTTAAAGAATGACAAAAGTCCCACATCGGTGGTTAAAGAGATGGGTGGACTCCTTATAAGGCTTGGACAATCCTCCTCCCTTTGAGCTAGCTTTTGGGGTGTAAGTTAGGTCTAAGACCTAATTTAACATGGTATCAGAGCACATGGTCCAACGATCCCATGGTCCAATGATCCAATGGTTGGACAAGAGGTTGAAGACAGGCTCAAGATGGTTTCAAATCAATTTGTAATCAATTTGATGATAATGAAGATTTTTTTGTCAAGCTACATGTGGAGAAGAAGTTTCAACATATTTTCAACATTCCTGTTGCTGCAATTTTTAAGAATAAAAATAAAATATTTTTAACCCATTTTTAACCCATATATTTTAAACTTTATTTTTAACCATAGCAAGCAACAGTGATGGAGATTTTGTGAAGAACAAGATTATCATGCAGAAGACAAATCAAGCTTTGTCAAGAAAATCCAGCCAAAAGGGGAGATTTGTTAGGGTTTTGCCCTAATTTTCTTACCATAATTTAAGATTTATTTTTTCTTAAAGAAAAGACAAAACATTACCATAAATGTTTTTACTTTTCTTGAAAGAAAAATATAATATTATTTCATATTTGGTTTATTCTCTCCTTTAGGACTCCTTTTCTAGTAAGAAAAGGTTTTAGGACTCTATAAATATAGGTTTGTTTCTTCTAACACATAACAATAGAATCCACAATGTAGTCGTTTAAGAGTCTTGTTTATGGGGAGATTTATTCTCTCTAAAGTTTCAATGTTTTTCT
>JAJOOR010009621.1:0-32655 GCA_036250505.1 Solanum acaule
ATCCATGGCTCTGATACCATTTTTCGTAGCGGAACTGGTAGTTAGTGGATTCATGGAAGTGATGATATGGTAGCTGACAGTTTGGTGGATGAGTATTTTATTTTAAAGTTTTTATTATAATATCTTTTTACTAAGTGTCTTAATCTTGTCATTTTACTTGGCGAATTATTAGTGGTAGAATCAGTTACGTGCAATGTCATGGAGTTGGTTCCGTGTGCCCCGGCAATTATTTCGGGACAATTACCACCATCGGAGGCATGTTGCGCTAAGTTGAAAGAGCAAGTGCCTTGTCTTTGTGGATATCTCAAGGATCCTACTTTGAAGCCATATGTTGACTCTCCTAATGCCCAAAAAGTTTTTCAAGCATGTGGAGTAACCATTCCCAAATGTTAAAATTGTAAAAAAAAATGGTTATTAATTAAAGGGAGTAAAATTAAAGCTCTCTTTATACCTAGTGCTTCTCATATATTAATCAATCTTTGTTGCGTATTTACTTGGTTTCGAATAATTGCCTAGATTTATATATAACGTTGGCGTTTCAATTGATCTATACTAAAAGAAACAGAAAAACTACAATGTGAACGCAAATGAGTTGACCAGTGACTATTCCTTTCGTTTCTTCTTAATTGTCATAGTTTCTTTTTTGAGAGTTAAACGATATGAATTTTGACCAACTTTTTTTTATAGTTTTTGAATATCTAAAATGTTATTTTAAAATATCAAATTAATGTAATCTAAGTTAGCTTTGAAAATTAGTCAAATTGACTCTCAAAAAATGCAATATGACAACTAAAAAAGAACGGAGGGCGTAGTAGACATGAAAGTTGTGTGTTTGGACACAACATATCATTTTGGGATAATACATAAATAATCCTTGTATTTTTTTTTATGGTAATTATTGTTCAAATTTTTATTAATCACCCAAGAGTATATTTACAAAGCGAAGTTAGGCTTTTGTGCCCAATCCAAATATAGTAGTCTGGACTAATTATATTCTACCTGCATAGGACAATTTCTTTGCGTCCAGGATCTTCCACAATATCAATCAAAGATTGTCATTATAATAATCTAAGCTTCTTAGTATCTAGTGGCATATCTAAATACTTGAAAAGGCAAAGAGTATCCTAGGCCATTCTGAATTAGGCTCTTTGTACTTGAGTCAACTCCTCCATATATAGTCCATAGTAAATTGCATTTTTCTTTTAAGTCCTAATTAAGGGCGCCGAAGAAAACTTACCCCATACAAGAACTAGGTTCTTGTACTTTTGTCGAGACAAACAAAACGCAACACAATAAAATAGAGATTTTATCGTGGAAACCTTCCTACCTCAAGGAAGGTAAAAATCACACCACAATCTTATTCACTTCAAGATTCACATCCTTTTCAGGATTACAACTCAAAAGGAACTAACTCTAGTACCTTTAACTCTCCAACGATTAACTATAATCGAAGACTCAACTCTCCAAGAAGTCAAACTCGCTTCTTGTTACAATTTTCTCAAAACTTTCTCTTAACTCTACCCCTCAAGAAGTCAAACTCACTTCTTGTTACAATTCTCTCAAGACTCTACTCTCCAAGAAGTCAAACCCACTTCTTGTTACCCAATCGAGGAATTATTACAACTCAATAATAAACCTAGAACGAATCAACAAAGACTAATAACCATAGACTTTAATTGATTAGACTTCAACAATCAATAGTTCAGACTCGAACACAACTCGTGAACCTGGTCCTCGTGTTGCTGTGACGAAGCGTGAACCTGGTCCTTGTGTTGCTGTGACGAAGCCCTATAGTTTTGCTCCAATAACTATTTCTCTCAAGATGATGAATTTCGTGAATATGCAATACGTATCGTTTTGGCTTTGATGGAAAATTCTCTCAATTTGTGTTTATGCAAAGATGACTATTTTCCTTCTTTGGCTTGAACCTTTTATAGAGTTTGATTTGTCTTCATCAACTTCTACAAAGAAAGTAATAACAAATCCTTTTCCTTCTTGAACTTGTTTATATTTACTTCTTTCCTTATTTGACTTGAATTGCTACATCCTTCTTTATTTCCTTCCTTCTTTATAGCTTCTTTATTTATTTCCTTCTTTGCTCCCGTGTTTCAGCTCTTTCTTTATTTCTTTTTTCGCTCCTTTATTTCTGCACTTTTTCTTCTTTACCGTAATCTCTCATATTTGTATAGGTTGACTGCAGTCACATCTAAGAACCTGGTTCACCTGATAGAGTACACATAAAACAACGATTAGTGAACCATGTTCACTTTATCAATCATCAAAAGTACTTTATATATTCACCTACTTCCCAACATTTCCCCCTTTTTGATAATAATAAACAATATTTTGTCACACATCAAGACTCTTTGTCAATCATCAAAACTATAAACCATCAAGACTCTTTGTCAATCATCAAAACTGCAAACTTCATGTTCTCTCATTCCCCGGCAATTTCTCCCTTTTTGATGATGACAAACTATGCATAATATGTCCTTAACCCACATCATATGACTTCCCCCTTTTGGGATCATTGAAAACCAACAACCAAAGAACTCGATTAACATACAATGAGTGCAATATCATTTTAACTCATTGTCACGACCCGAGCCTACACCCTGGACGTGACCGGCACTCGAGCACCATTAATGGTCCCCAAGCGAACCCTCATCCTGGCTGACTACAAGCGAAAGACTAACTCAAGCATACAAAGCTTAAAAACTGAATAAAATTCATGAAACTTACAAATCTTTAACTCAAATGAATAACTCTGAATAAAAAAAGAATATTCAACTAGCCAACAATAGGCAACTCAAGTCTTTAATACATTTAATAAGATAAATGAAACAGACTTCTTAAACTCTACTATTTATCTATGAACTATTTATCTATGAAGCCTCTAACAGAAAAAGATGGAAGTCGGGACAAGACCCACGACATCCTAACAACTGATATAACTGAAAAGTAAATGAAATCCTCCGGAAGCAAGGAGACTCACCATATCTAACTCGAACTCCATGTGGTATCAACGAAGATTCTGTTGATGATCCCGAATACCTGAATCTGCATCATGAAAGAATGTAAGCCAAATGGCTCAGTACATGGAATGTATGAGCATGTAAGGGGAATTCTAAAGCATAACATAAGCTTGAAACTTGATAATAAAAAAGGAAACATACTTCTCTTCTCAAACTTACTCAACTCAAAGAATACTCAAGGATACTCAAGGATATTCAAAACTACTCAAACTTACTCAACTCAGAAGTACTCAAGGATAAGAAACTCAACTCAGTAATAAGGTTCTCAACTCAGGATACTCAACTCAAGATACTCAACTCGAAATACCAACTTATGATACTCAAGGATAAAACAATAGTAAAACATGCAATATGTATGAAAAGCTGTAAAACTGTAGATAGCAACTCAGTGTATTAAAAAATACAATAGTACTCAATGTGTATATAAAAATACAATATAACTCTGTGGGAGTTTCTCTACCCGACAACCACCACTATGAGCCTAAGTGATGATACAACATCTTGCCCATACTGCCAGAACTGACCTATACTTTGCCGTCATATAGAACACCTTAACTAAGTGGATCCACTAGTCTATGCTAAAAAGCACTATGGAGTCATCTAAAAGGTATGATCCTTTCTACCCATGATGGCTACATATCGTTGATCAATACTACTCCCAAAATATACTCAGCTCATATGTCTTAAAAACAAAACTCTTTTTTGTGATTTGAGATAATTACTCAAAAACTAGCTCAAAGGCTCTCTTGGAAAATCGATGTTTCCTTTCTTGTTCAAATGTAAAAACATTTTAACTCTTGGGAATACTTAGTTCCCGTATAATCTTTGAAGAAATGAAATTTACTCTTACTCTTTACTCAACTCAAAGCTTAAGTCTTAAAAGAAAGTTAAAACATTCGTAAAAGACTTCTTAAAATATAGTTCATGCCGAATTATGGACGTGAACGACTCAATGAAAGGTTTTCAATAACCATAGATAGAACTCAATACTTGGAACTCAAGAACATCAATGTTACTACTCAATTCAAGAACGCTCAACTCAGAGGGTTCATGCGGAATTATGAGCATGAACTAATCAACTCAAGGACTCAAAGATACTTCTTATCTCAAGATTGTTCGACTTATAGGGTTCATGCGAAATTATGGGCATGAAAAATTCAACTCAAGGAATTCATGGGTAAAATGTAATAGTTCCATGATTAGGAATATAATCTCAAAAGGGTTACAAACTCAATACTCAAGACTTAGAACTTGAAGATACTACTCCTCTCAAAGGTACTCAACTGATGGAGTTCATGCGGAAGTTATGGGCATGAACGATTCGACTCGAGTGTCAAAATATCAATAAAAAATCATGTATACGACTCTTCTCATTATCATACTTACTTACTCAAAACTTAACTCAAATTGATGGTGGATCTCAAAAGATTCACAATTGAACTCAAAGACTTCCTTGAACTCTACTTTTATCTCTCTCTTGAATATGAATTGTGAATTTAAGAGTTATGGTTCATGATATGAAAGATCTCATGATGACAAAGTAGGATCATGAATACATTCTCCTCATCCTCATATTCACGTGCTCAGGTCTTGAAACAAGTTACTAGAAGTTGTAGAAGACTCCACAAAAGGGCTCAAAGGGACTTTCTTAGACTGTTCAAAAGAATTCTCAAAAACTTAACTCTTAACTCTACCTTGAATTTGATTTATGAATTCAAGGTTGTGATTTGTGATAGGAAAGATCTCGTGATGTTTAGGAGTATTTTTAGATAGTTAAACATGAAAAACGATCAAGAAATCACTGTCCGGAAGCAAGTCCGCGACGCGGAGATGCATTTAATTATTTGGTCGCGAAATAAATTTTGAGGTAGAACGGTTTGTGACCGCTCCGCTCCGCGAAGACAACTTTTTCAATCCTAAGGAACAGGCGGACCTGATACCCAGATTTGCCCGACTTGTTCCTTCTTTGTTTTCTATCCCCAATTCACGTAAATTCGATTCTTTTTTGCAACTCCTCTGTACATTCAGATACCCATCATATGTACACAAAAATCTAATCAAAACACACCTCTAAAATCGACCTTAAACTCTCAATAACTCCTCAATCTTATCCCAAATTCAAGAACGAAAGCAATTCAAGAATACAACTCAAGAACATCAAAGTCTCAATCTTTTAGGATGAAAATCATATTGAAATAAACTTGTTTGGCACGTGGGTGAACGAACCCAACGCTATGTGAACTCACATACCTCGTAGGGATCACCCCTGGACGAAATCCACGACCTTAGCTTCAAGAATTGACGATTCCTTTCCTTCTATTCTCGTTTCTCCTCTTCTTTTCTCTTCTCTCAAAAACCTAACTCAAATCTCAAAAGCGTAAACTGACCAACTTCAGTTTAGACCCCAATTAATTACCAAAAAACGAAATTAAGTCATTGGGTATGGAAAATACCAAAATACCCTTCCAAATCTGGATTGGACTTTCCTTATCCAAAGAGCCCAATTTCCAATGGGCATATCTCACTCATACGAACTGGAATCGCGCAAACTCGGCGGCGTTGGAAAGATAATCCAATGATCTTTCCTACAGTATCTGGAAGCACACCTAACTCATTTTGAGCTAAGAGTTATGGTCGTTTGAAGTTGATTTAAAACTTAAAGGAACTTAGGAATGACTTGAATGAATTATCTTTAGTTCTTCTTGGAACTTAAGGTGCTACATCTAGCGACCTTAACACTAAAGAAAGTTTCAATTCCTTGGTAAAATCTCACTCACTACGAACAACGGTTCGAGTCTTAGCTCAAAAAAATTCCAAGGTGTTACAATATCTCCCCCTTGGGATCATTCGTCCTTGAATGACGACTGGGCTGGATATGTAATGGGGTACTCTTACTAAGGTCTACGTCTAATGGTATGCTCTTACTACATTTAAGCTTAACCCAAATCCTTAGGTTCAGGTTCTATACCTCTCCATAGGGAATCTCATCCCAAGACTCTTACTCTTTACCACCACATTGGGCTCATATCAAGAACCACCTAATGTTTAACAACACCACATTCATGCTTAGTATTCTAACAACTCCACGGACTCCTACTAACCAACTCCTTCAGAACCAACTAAGGGCTCTCATTTAACTATTTCTCATAGTAAAACCTCATCATCTTCTTCCTCCTCATTTATAACGTTAAATGGAATTATCACACCATCACTATCACAATAAGATCATTAACCTTCTCTTTCTAACATCACTCCATTACTAAAAGGACCTCTGAAAGGATATCTCATATACTCTTTTGGGACTCATTACTATCTTAGTCTCAAACACTTGACTTGATTTCTCAGCTTATCCTCTCCCCCTTAGGTCTAAACCTAACACTTGAAAGCTATGGGCCTATTCCACATTGAAAACTCAATTATGCTATCTAGGCACACACGAAAAAATTATACTCCCTCTGTTTCAAAAAAAATGACCCCCTTTCCTTTTTTAATCTGTTTAAAAAAGAATGGCCTCTTTCTTTTTTTGGTAACATTTTAATTTCAGCTTTCCACATGACATGTTTAAGACCACAAAATTAAAGGGAAATTTTGTACATTTGACATAACTTTAATTTAGGACCACAAGATTTAAAAGTCTTTTTTATTTTCTTAAACCGTGCCAAGTCAAACTAGACCACTCTTTTTGAAACGGAGAGAGTAACTTAATTGGAACCTCATCTGGTAACATACCATCTCGGCACACCTCTTAATGTTCTTGTTACTCTTGTGACTTTGCCACACTTCACCACCCTTATCTAAAGGTTAGGGTCTCTTACTTGTACTACTCATTTTCATTGCAACAACCATTTCAATTCCTCTCATATTATATGTCAAGTCTGCCAGATCAAATCTCAAGACTAACATCATCACCCTCATATTGCCATTATTTGGATCATGATACTCATCTCAAATTCAAGCTTAATATTCATTACTAAACCCGAATATCAATACGATTGCTAGCCAACTATGGTATACATCATTACTTGATCAGTTCTATAACCTTCTGAACATCATGACCCTCTCAACAAATCATAAGCCTAGCTTAGATCTATCACTTCATAAATACTCTGCTCTCGTATTCAACACATGAATTTAGTCTCCTCTAATACGATGGCACATCGACATCAACTCTATTCTGGTTAACAAATATATACTCTATCTCATCTTGACTAGCAACTCTTACTCTACCCATAAGGGAAAACTCCTCATCAGTAACTTACTGGGTGCATATGACTATAGTAACATAGCTCTTCAAAACACTATCTCCCTTTCTATGATTACTAAACCTCTACATACTTTCCTCTAACTCTGGGATCTTTCACTACTACTACTCATGATCTCGTCATGCATACTATCTTTTAGGGTGAAAATACTACCCAAGCTCTAAACATACTTTCTCATAAGGATCTCAGTTGAAACAAGGCTGAGGGAAGAGAGTACAACTCATTTTTAGCTCAAACACACGATTCATATGAATATGAGTGCATTCCTCTAAAACTCAACACTTAACTCTCTCATGGGCTCTTTTCAAGCCCCTCTGGAGTCTCATGACTTCCTCAAAAAAATTTCTAAGAGCAACTCATCGATAAGGGACTGACTTTTCTTTTCAACCACCTCTAGAATGATGGGTAGTCAATTGAATCTGAAAAATGCACGAGTATGAATAAATCTCTATGACATAACCCTTTTTTTATGATTAAGAGTAGGGCAAATTGCAGAAATCACATACTTTTAAGGCAAAATTACAATTTATCCCTTAAAAGTTTATAATTACAGAAATCCCTCATTTTCGCGCATCAGATTAGTGTATCAGCGCTTATATTATTGTATCTCGCGCATCAGATTAATGTATCAGCTCTTATATTATTGTATCTCACGCATCAGATTAATGTATCAGCGCTTATATTATTGTATCTCGCGCATGTATCAACACTTATATAGCTCTGATACATTAATCTGATGCACGAGATATAATAATATAAACGTTGATACATTAATCTGACGCGCGAGATACAATAATATAAGCGTTGATACATTAATCTGATGTGCGAAAATGAGGGATTTTGGAAATTTGTAAAACTTATAATAGATAATGGTAATAAGTAAACTAAAAGGTGGGATTTCTGTAATTTTTTCTTAAGAGTATGAAAGATGGGAAACTTTTCTTAAATACCTATAGTCCCCCATTTATAGAAGTGGAGACCTCACAATTATAAACAAGATCATATTGACACGGCTTCATAGACACCTTAGGACACTTGAACTCTATGCTCTGATACCAAGTTTGTCACGACCCGAGCCTACACCCTGTATGTGGCCGGCACTCGAGAACCATTGTTGGTCCCCAAGCGAACCCTCATCCTGGCTGACTACAAGCGGAACACTAACCTAAGCATACAAAGCTTAAAAACTGAATAAAATTCATGAAACTTACAAATCTTTAACTCAAATGAATAACACTGAATAAAAATAGAATATTCAACTAACCAACAATAGGCAACTCAAGTCTTTAATACATTTAATAAGATAAATGAAACAGACTTCTCAAACTCTACTATTTATCTATGAAGCCTCTAGCTGACAAAGATGAAAGTCGGGACAAGACCTACAACATCCTAACAACTGATATAACTGAAAAGTAAATGAAATCTTCCGGAAGCAAGGAGACTCACCATATCTAACTCGAACTCCATGTGGTATCAACGAAGATTCTGTTGATGATCCCGAATACCTGAATCTGCATCATGAAAGGATGCAGGCCAAATGGCTCAGTACATGGAATGTACGAGCATGTAAGGGGAATTCTAAAGTATAACATAATCTTGAAATTTGATAAAAAGGGAAGCATACTTATCTCTTCTCAAACTTACTCAACTCAAGTAATAAGGTTCTCAACTCAGGATACTCAACTCAGAAGTACTCAAGGATAAGATACTCAACTCAGTAATAAGGTTCTCAACTCAGGATACTCAACTCAAGATACTCAACTCGAAAGACTCAACTCATGATACTCAAGGATAAAGCAATAGTAAAAGATGCAATATGTATGAAAAGCTTTAAAACTGTAGATAGCAATTCAATGTAATGAAAAATACAATAGTACTCAATGTGTATATAAAAATACAATATAACTCTGTGGGAGTTTCTCTACCCGACAACCACTACTATGAGCCTAAGTGATGATACAACATCTTGCCCACGCTGCCATAACTGACTTATACTTTGCCGTCATATAGAACGCCTTAACTAAGTGGATAAACTAGTCTATGCTAAAAAGTACTAAGGAGTCATCTATAAGGTATGATCATTTCTACCTATGATTGCTACATGGTTTATGGAAACTTGAGTTATTATGAACTCACGTCCCCATGTCGGTGCTCAATACTACTCCCAAAATATACTCAGCTCATATGTTTTAGAAACAAAATATTTCTGTAATTTGAGATAATGACTCAAAAACTAGCTTAAGGGCTTTCTTGGAAATCGATGTTTCCTTTCTTGTTCAAATGTGAAAATATTTTAACTCTTGGGAATACTTAGTTCCCGTATAATCTTTGAAGAAATGAACTTTAGTCTTACTCTTTACTCAACTCAAAGCTTAAGTCTTAAAACAAAGTTAAAACGTTTGTAAAAGACTTCTTAAAATATGGTTCATGCCGAATTATGGACGTGAACGACTCAATGCAAGGTTTTCAATAACCATAGATAGAACTCAATACTTGGAACTCAAGAACTTCAATGTTACTACTCATTTCAAGAATGCTTAACTCAGAGAGTTCATGCGGAATTATGAGCATGAACTACTCAACTCAAGGACTCAAAGATACTTCTCATCTCAAGATTGTTCGACTTATAGGGTTCATGCGAAATTATGGGCATGAACAATTCAACTCAAGGACTTCATGGGTAACATGTAATAGTTCCATGATTAGGAATATAATCTCAAAAGGGTTAGGAACTCAATAGTCAAGACTTAGAACTTGAAGATACTACTCCTCTCTAAGGTACTCAACTGATGGAGTTCATGCAGAAGTTATGGGCATGAACGACTGGACTCAAGGGTCCAAATATCAATAAAAACTCATGTATACGACTCTTCTCATTCTCATACTTACTTACTCAAAACTTAACTCAAATCGATGGTGGATATCAAAGGATTCATAATTGAACTCAAAGGCTTCCTTGAACTCAACTCTTAACTCTCTCTTGAATGTGAATTATGAATTCAAGAGTTATGGTTCATGATATGAAAGATCTCATGATGACAAAGTAGGCTCATGAATACATTCTCCTCATCCTCATACTCACGTGCTCGGGTCTTGAAACAAGTTACTAGAAGTTATAGAAGACTCCATAAAAGGTCTCAAAGGAACTTTCTTAGAATGTTCGAAAGAATTCTCAAAAACTCAACTCTTAACTCTACCTTGAATTTGATTTATGAATTCAAGGTTGTGATTTTTGATATGAGAGATCTCGTGATGTTTAGGAGTATTTTTAGATAGTTAAACATGAATACGATCAAGAAATCACTGTCAGGAAGTAAGTCCGCGACGCGGAGATGCATTTAATTATTTGGTCGCGAAATAAATTTTGAGGCAGAACGGTCTGTGATCGCTCTGCTCCCCGAAGACAACTTTGTCAATCCTGAGGAACAGGCGGACCTCGTACCCAGATTTGCCCGACTTGTTCCTTCTTCATTTTCTAACCCCAATTCGCCTAAATTCGATTCTTTTTCTCAATTCCCTTTTAGATTCAGGTACTCATCATATGTACACAAGAATCTAATCAAAACACAACTCTAAAATCGACCTTAAACTCTCAATAACTCCTCAATCTTATCCCAAATTCAAGAACGAAAGCAGTTCAAGAATACAACTCAAGAACATCAAAGTCTCAATCTTTTAGGACGAAAATCATACTGAAATAAACTTGTTTGGCACGTGGGTGAACGAACTCAACACTATCTGAATTCACATACCTCGTAGGGATCACCCCTAGACGAAATCCACGACCTTAGCTTCAAGAATTGATGATTCCTTGCCTTCTCTTCTCCTTTGTCCTCTTCTTTTCTCTTCTCTCAAAACCCTAACTCAAATCTCAAAAGCGTAAACTGACCAACTTCAGTTTAGACCCCAATTAATTACCAAAAAACGAAACTAAGTCATTGTGTATGGAAAGACCAAAATACCCTTCCAAAATCCGGATTGGACTTTCCTTATCCAAATAGCCCAACTTCCAATGGACATATCTCACTCATACGAACTCAGAATCGCGCAAACTCGGCGGCGTTGGAAAGATAAGCCCAAGATCTTTATTACAGTATCTGTAAGCACACCTAACTCATCTTGAGCTAGGATTTATGGTTGTTTGAAGTTGACCCAAAACTTAAAGGAACTTAGGAATGACTTGAATGAACTCTCTTTAGTTCTTCTTGGAACTCAAGGTGCTACATCTAGTGACCTTAACACTAAAGAAATTTTCAATTCCTTGGTAAAATCTCACTCACTACGAAGAACGGTTCGAGTCTTAGCTCAAAAAATTTCCGGGGTGTCACACTCATGGCCACTTGGGTAACACTTTCAAGTGCACTTCTGCTAACAATAACGTAAGTTAATATTAGGATATTAGCCATCTTACACTCACACACAATCAAGATCTTCAATGAGAGACAAAGTAAATAAATATGTACCAATCTAATCCCTTAGAGCCCTAATTCAAAAGCATATGATATCATGAGTATGAGACAGACATAAGCACATCAAAGAGTCTGAAAAAATGGAGGATAAGGATTGGGACGAAGATTACTAAAGTGGGGAGAAAAAAAATATTTATTGTCATCAGTAATTTTTTCAATACGCCCATTGTGCACCAGCACCTTCGTTAAGATCAGTTTTCTTAGAATGTGAAATTACATCAAGAGCAACATGAGGTCAATCATCAGTTGAGCATAATCTTTTTAAGGAGACCAGGTGAGTATTTTCATGCAATATGAGCAACAACAACTGAGTTATGGAGCTCTCTTTCTTTTCACTTTTCACTTCTTTTTTTAAATTCTACTCCATAACATTTTCACTCCTCCATGTTTATACACTGGATTTATGTTTTTGTAATATCTGTATTTAGGTATGAATTATGACTCTTGATTTTTGAGTTGTGGCAATAAAAAATTCTATATATTTTTTAGGTTTGTTCCAATTTCTAGTAGGGGTGGTTTATCGAAGTTTTTGTTACAAATTTCTTGTGACATTTTTTAAGTTCGTCTCAAAAAAGATCATCTTTTATATATTGGGAAATAATTAAAAAAAATCTTTTATCTTAATAAAATGATCTATAGTCATACAAATAGTCAATAAATACTTTAGTCCATAAACTTCAAATAATTTTCTTCCTTTCTTAAATTTTATGTCAAATCTAACCGTGTTAGTAAATTAAGAGAGGAAATTGTATTTAGGAGTAAGGTAACTTTGTTAGTATCATTTTTACACTTTTTTTGGATGGTTGTTAGGAATCTTCTCGAGTCCATGTGCTACTTGCAAACCTTCGAATAAAGTTTGATGAAACAATATTACATTTATCTAACAAAATGTTTATCACTTTATTTGTTTGTTTAATGTCGGAAAGTAATAGTAGAAAAAAAGGAAATATTATACATTTGTATGTTTAAAAATCAAACAACCACCACCAAAAGGATACGGTGCAGTGGATGTGACTGATCCTTCCTTAATCAGATGTTTCAATTTCGAGTCTTGAATATAAAAATAAAAAAATTTGATAGGGCGCCCTTCCCCCGAAATGAAGCCTTACGCAACGTGAATTCGAATATAGTCAAACCCCTTAATTTGAAAATTTGTCTACAAATAAATAAATAAACACCGTGGGCCCTTAGTTCCCTATAAATTGATACACCAATTCACTATGTTTTTCATGTAAACTTCACTTCACACTTACTTTTCTTTCTTCTCAAAATTTATTTCTTAAAAATCTCTAATATGAAGAAGGGTAGTTCCATTTTTACGATATTTTTTATTGCGATACTTGTCATTTTACTTGGCGAATTATTATCGATAGAAGCAGTAACGTGCAATGTCATGGAGCTGAGTCCGTGTAACCCAGCCATTATTTCATCACAGCCACCCTCTTCGACATGTTGTGCTAAGTTGAACAAGCACAAGCCTTGTCTTTGTGGATACCTCAACGATCCTAACTTGAAGCCATATATTAACTCTCCTAATGCCCAAAATGTTTATAAAACATGTGGAGTACCCACTCCCAAATGTTAAGATCGTAACAAATTAAATACATCATAGAATGATCGACATGTCATCATTTTATAAGCCTTTATTGGTACTTTATACCTAAATAAATGGTTCTAATTAATGTTTCTGATGTATTAATCAATCTTTCTTTTGCGTATGTACTTGGTTCTAAAGAATTGTCTAGATTTATATATGATGTTCGCCTTTTCAATTATTACTTTTTTCATAGGAGGAATAAAAACTTTGGATTATTCAAGTTTTCCCTATATTTAGCTAGACCATCAACAATAGTGGTTGATCTGGTATTTATCTTGATCCAATAGTTGGTACATAGTATCAAAGACCCTTCTAACCATCATGCATGAATTTATTATAAGTGCCCATACAAAATTTACAAAGTTACCCACAATGCATTATGAGCCTATATGACTAGATAAATGATTAATACGTGGGAATAGGGTGTGTACAAAATCGAATTAAAAATCAAATTAAATCGGAAAAAAAAATCCGACTAATGGTTTGGTTTGACTTGGTTTGATAATGGAAAAAATAAACACCCTAGACTATATATACTTGGGTTGGTTTGGTTTTAACATTAAAAAGTCAACCCGAGATCAAATCAATCCGACATTTTATATATAATTTTTAAAATTTATTTATACATAATAGTTTGATGTGATTTCTAAATATTACTTGTACATTTTCTTAATTTTCATCTTTTAACATATTTTTTTCAAGTTTTTTGAGACTTAATTTGAATGGTCCAATAAAGGTTATAATCAATAGATATTCGTAACTCTAATAAAGCTCAATTCAAAATCAAATCAATACTAATGTTAACCAAAAAAAAATTAATTCAACACTAAGAGTGACAATAATGTTGAATATTTGTTCTAAT
The DNA here is from genome assembly GCA_036250505.1 of Solanum acaule. NCBI lineage: Eukaryota > Viridiplantae > Streptophyta > Magnoliopsida > Solanales > Solanaceae > Solanum > Solanum acaule. Next base: position 14,229 of record JAJOOR010009621.1, read on the forward strand.
TTAGTTTTACATTGGTTTAGACATTTAAAATACATAACCAGAATTTAATTTTTCTTTCATATTTAGTCATGTAATTAATACTTATTAGACTTATTTCAGCATGATTTAGTGCTTTTAAATTATGATCATTTTCATAATGACTTATCAATTTGCAATATTTATTTATACGACTTCATTATTATTTTTTAATGAATATTTTAGTGTCATCACTCATCTCATTTTTTGTGTTATTTTCTTAAGAACACCTTAGATAGTTGTATTTTGATTGGACTAAAGAAATATTTGAAGCACAAGTTAATTATATGTTTGTATGAATACTTTACCGCAAAATCCAACAACCTGAAAAAAAATCCGAGATTTATTCGTTTGGTTTGATTTAAGAATATAAAAATTCGACACAAATGATTTGGTTTGGTATTTGAAAAATTTGAACCAACCCAAAAAATCCGAGGTTGAAAAACTCGAGTTTTATAAGTTTGATTTGGTTTATAAATTTAAAAAATTGACACAAATGGTTTGATTTGATATTTGAAAAATCTAAACCATTCCAAAAAATCCGAGGTTGAAAAACTCAAAAAACTCGAGTTTTATAAGTTTGATTTGATTTATAAATTCAAAAAATTGACACAAATAATTTGTTTTGATAGTTGAAAAATCCAAACCAGACATGTACACCCCTACGTGGGAATATGGTGTTAATGAAATGATATTACCCTTACCTATGAGAGATATATCATCTTCTTCTCCTCCTCCTCCTTCTAAGTACGAATCCATAATCAATTACATTATTGGATAACTCAGTTCATATTTGATACAAGCTTATTTGTTAAATATATTAGTGCATATATATATATATATATATATATATACACAAATATATATACATTGTATGTGATCTTTGATATAGAAAAAGAGGCACAAGAGAAGTAGAGATAGACAGTAGGAGAGGGATGAGAGACAGAGAAATACATAGATCGATGAGAGAAAGAGAGATACACAAACTCACAAAGGGAGAGGGACAAGAGAAAGGGAGATACACAGATATACAAAGGGAGTGGACCGAGAGAAGGAAAAAGACGAGCGAAGGAGGAAAGAGGTAAGTGAGAAAGTAATTATACAGCTAACCCCATGTGCCGATGCGATTATTTCATCAAAGCCACCCTCTGCGGCATGTTGCGCTAAATTAAAAGAGCATAAGGTCTTTGTGGGTACATCAAAGATCCTAAGGTGTAGTCATATTGTCACGAATCGATTTCTCGAATCATGATGGCCTCTACTATACCCTACCAGTAGGTAAGCCAACCCGTAACCCAAAACAACAAGCAATGAGCGTAAGGATAGAAACTAGCGAAAATAATAAACTAAACAAAGACAACAAGGCGGAAGCAAACCAAAATAAATATATACAGAAATCCCTCCCAGAACCTGGAAGTCATTAGTACAGAGCTATCTAATAAAGAGTACAAGTCCCAAAAGTAGACCACACAAAGTGTGTCTCAAAAGCAACAAAACTAGCTAAAACAAAAGAAGGAGAATGAACAAACCCAAAACGCCAAGTGCTCGCCCTCGTCTCCTAGTCACAACTGCAAAAAAAGGCTGGAACTACTCACCGCTGGAAACTGGTACTGTGACTTGCATCACGAAGTAGATTCAGAGTGTAGCATAAGTACCAAAACAACAGGTACTTAGTAAGCATCACAGGTCGACTGAGCAAAAAGGGTAAAAACAATAAGAAAGGATAGAATCTAGACACAGAGAGGTCAAAGCGGATATGAAAAGAAAGCACACGAGCATACCAGAAACAAATTAAGTACAACTAAACTAAACCTAACTGGACCCCCAAAAGCCCAGAAGGTACACTCATGCACAAGTTTAAGTAAAACCTGAACGAACCCATATAAGCCCGACAGGTACACATAATAGCTATGTCTACTGAGAAAGAAGGAAACCGGGCTCCCAGCCCAAACTAATCAAGATAATCCATCAAACTCCACCCAGCCAGCAGTGCACTCCCAGCCTAGCTAGAAAGAGTGACCCTAGGGGGCACCCAACTAAACACTCCACTCCTAGCCCAGCTAGAAAGAGGGACCTGTCAGTGAGGTAGATATCGCGAGTTGTCCTACCATGCAGTCAGCTCTCATCCCAGCTAGAAAGAGCAACTCGGGGACACCCAGCCAGTAGCACACTCCCAGCCCAGCTACAAAGAGAGGCCCGAGGGCGATCACCGATTCACCGAGTCTACCCAGTCAGCGATACGCTCCCAGCCCACCTAGAAAGAACGACCCCGAGGGTGATGGTATATCCAATAGGATCCAATCCAAAAACAACCACCGCAGAACGCTGTCCACTTTAAGAAATCACAGAAAAGGCTCCAAGCCTATACTATCTCAATCCCATACCTTTAGTGATGCACCAAACCTTCGAGAATGTGTCGGAACTAGAGGGATAAGATACAGAATTGCAGCAAGCAGCGATAACGCCTAATCTAAGGCTCAAAGTATCAGACTCAAGTCTGCTACTCCAGTCTACAAGGAGCTAAGTCATTTGAACGACATCAATAGAAAGTCAAGGCTATCCAGCCCACACGGGTCATAAGTCTAAGGCAATGCTAGCCTAACCTAGACTAAGGACATTATGCTTACGGTTAAGGATGAACACGCATACAACACATAGCATAAAAGCGTACAATAGCATTTAGCACATAAGCATGCAACTCTACTAAACCGGTTAACATGATACTATACCCGAAATATGTCCAATTGATCCTAACAAGTGGTACCTAATCAAAGTAAAGTAGGAAACTGGTACCCACCCCCAATTCACTCCAATCGACATGCTTTTACACAATTCAGCTCAATCTAATAGAAAGGAAGTCGTAGCATACCTTAAGGTCGATCGCGCGCGCTTCAAATCACTTTACCAGAGCTTTTCCTTCCCGAACGACCTTTGAACGCTGTAACTCTATCAAATATAGGATCACAACGTTAGTACGGTCATTTAGACACCAAAATTATAACAAACGGAGACGGGTCAATTTTGGAGTCAAAACGGGAATTGTGGACCCACACCGAACTGTACGTATTTGACTCCGTCAAGAGACCTTAAACAGTACCTCGAACTTGTGTTCTAAAATGGAACACAATTCGAAGCTCAAAACACATAAAAAATCAACAAGCAAGAAAACCACACTTTAATCAACTTAAAAGAAAACAACAGTAGTTTAACTCGGAATTAATGAGAATAAGAAAGTGCCCAGCACTCCTTGAACACTCTACGATGTAGCCACGATAATTTCCAACACGTGGGACTTCGAATCACCCAAAACTGAACTAAAATGAGAGAGATATGACCAAAACAAGAATGCCAAAAACAAAAGCTCGAAAAAGGGGTACAACAGTCAAGTTAATCATGAAATTACCTCGAACTACGCATACCAGACAACTTCCAAATACTCTACAGCGAAGCCACCAAAAATATGAAGCTCCCGCACTTCGAATCGCCTAATTCGATTGAGAGATGAGAGAGTTATGAGGATTTTATATTTGGAAAAGGGTTGCTGATATTTCTGCATTTTATAGCAGATTTTTCTGCATTATCTTTCCAAAAACTTCGACGGGGTGCTCTCAACTCGTTCGGAACGCCATGCACGCAAACGAGATATGCAACCATACCAAATTCAATATTTCGAACTCAATGTCACAGTCAAAATTTCCATACAAGGTCATTTTGACAAAAAGGGGGTCCCATACCGAACCGTCATTTTAAGTCAAAAACCACAAAAGGGTTCGAAAAAATATCAAAAACCTCGGGACACAAAAGAAGGGTCAATCTAGACCAAACTTGACATTCTGGAGCTAACCACGCTAACGGAATTCTCATCTGAGCGCATTTACTCAGAATGTTGACTAAAGTCAAACTTAGGCTTAAACTTAAAGTTAAAACGCATAATCGCACCGACTCACACTGAAAACCTCAGGAGTCATGCTGACCATTCTACTAGCCTAAAGTGACCTTTTCGGAGCTGATGGACCAAACAAAGGACTAGGTGACCGAACTGTCAATCCCAGCAAGTCATGAATGACTTGGGGTCGCTACAAGAACGCTCAAAAGGACACACAAAAATAACCAGTAGGGTCATTACAATATACACTACTAAAAAGGACTTTCGTCCGCGAAAGTAAGGGTCAAGAAGTACCTAAAGACTCAAATAAGTCGGGAAACTGCTCTCGCATCTCCTGCTGGATCTCCCAGGTAACCTAATCGACTGGACAATGCGTCCAACAGACCTTAACAACAGGAATGGCTCTCGAGCGCAATCTCCTCACATCTCTGGCTAGAATGGCAATTGGCTCATCTACAAATGTCAAACAGTCATCCAACTCAACTGGATCATACTGGAGCACATGGGACTCATCAGGAACATACCGGCGCAACTTTGAGACATGGAAAATCGGGTGGATGGCTGAAAATGCTGGAGGTAGGGCCAACTCATAAGCAACCTCCCCAACTATCTGGAGTATCTCAAAAGGCCCAATGTACCTGGGGCTAAGCTTTCCCCGCTTCCCAAACCTCATCACTCCCTTCATGGGAGACATATAGAGGAATACTCGATCACCAATAGAGAATCTCAAAGGTCGACGTCTCCGATCCGCGTAACTCTGTTGCCTACTTTGAGCTGTCCGGAGTCTATCCTGAATCACACTCACCTGGTCGAAAGCCTCCTGAATCAAATTTGTACCCCGCGGCCTAGGTTCTGTAGACTCAAACCAGCCCACCGGAGAGCGACAACGCCTACCATACAAGTTCTCGAACGGGGCCATCTGAATGCTAGAATGTTAGTTGTTGTTATACGCAAACTCCGCCAAAGGCAAAAACTAGTCCCAATGAGCACCAAACTCCAAAACACAAGCCCGCAGCATGTCCTCAAGGACCTAAATAGTACGCTCTGACTGACCATCAGTCTGAGGGTGGAAAGTTGTGCTAAGGTCAACCCGAGTGCCCAACTCATCCTGAAAGGTCCTCTAAAAGCTAGACGTGAACTGAGAACCCCGATCTGATATAATAGAAGTTGGCACCTCATGAAGTTGAACCACCTCCCGAATGTAGATACGAGCCAACCTCTCGACGCTAAATGAAGACTAAACAAGAAGTAAATGTGCTGACTTGGTCAATCGATCAACGATGACCCAAATGCTATCAACACCTCTAGAAGTCTGCAGTAGGCCAGCTACAAAATCCATAGTAATGCGATCCCATTTCCACTCCGGAATGGGTAATCTCTGAAACTCACTACCAGTCCTCAAATGCTCGGCCTTTATCTGCTGGTAGCACATGCAATGGGAAACAAAGTCAGCAATATCTCTCCTCATGCCACTCCACCAGTAATGCTGCCTCAAATCACAATACATCTTCGCTGTGCCCAGATGGATAGAGTATCTCGACTCATGGGCCTCAGAAAGTATCAACTGTATCAAATCTCCAACTCTCGAAACACAGATGCGACCGGCGAATCTCAACACTCCATCAGGATCTAAGGTAGCTTGACCACTATCACCCGCTAACACTCGATCTCTACGGGCCACCAAGGCCTCATCCTCAAACTGACAACCATGGATCCTATCAAGCAAAGAAGACTGAACTCTTATATGAGCCAAGACACGTCTAGAATCTGAGATATCCAACCGAACCATGTTATTGGCTAAGAACTAAACGTCCAAAGCCAAGGGTCGCTCCTCAACAGATAAAAGGCTAGATTACCCATACTCACCGACTTCCGGCTCAAGGGGTCCGCTGCCACATTCGCCTTGCCCGGATGATAGAAAATAGAGAGGTCGTAGTCCTTCAGGAGCTCAATCCAACGATGCTGCCTCGAATTAAGGTCCCTCTGGCTCATGATGTACTGAAGACTCCTATGATTGGTATAGATCTCACATCGAACTTCATACAAGTGGTGCCTCCAAATCTTAAGCGCGAAAACTACCACCGCCAACTCCAAGTCATGAGTGGGGTAGTTGCGCTCATGGACCTTAAGCTGCCTCAACGTATAAGCAATAACCCGGCTTTGCTGCATCAATACACAACCCAAACGAACGTCGGATGCGTCATAATAAACCGTGAAGCCCTCGCCCTCAACTGGAAGAGTCAATATAGGAGCAATGGTCAATAACTTCTTGAGCCTCAAAAAGATCACCTCACACTCCTCTGACCAAACAAAGGGAACATCAACACGAGTCAACCGGGTCAGAAGTGCTGCCAAGGTAGAGAAACCCTCCACAAATCATATGTAGTAGCCTACTAGTTCGACGAAGCTCCGAATCTCAGTAACTGAGGTGGGCCTAGCCCAATCACGAATAGCCTTAATCTTCGTCGGATCTACCATAATGCCCTCCTTGAATACAACATGCCCCAAGAACGCTACAAAATCTAACCAAAACTGGCACTTTGAGAACTTGGTATAAAGTCGTTGATCTCTCAAAGTCTGGAGCACAACTCTCAAATGTTGCTCATGATCACCAGTACTCCACGAGTATATCAAAATGTCATCAATGAAGACTATGACGAAGGAATCAAGATAAGGCCTGAACACGCGCGTCATCAAGTTCATAGAGGTAGCAGGGGCATTAGTTAACCCAAATGACATCACCAAGGACTCATAATAGCCATAACGGGTCCTAAATACAGTCTTAAGGATGTCCGCTGCCCTAATCCTCAACTGGTGGTAACCGAACCTCAAATCAATCTTAGAGAATATTGAAGCTCTTTGTAGCTGGTCAAATAGGTCATCAATCCTAGGCAGAGGATATCGATTCTTCACTGTCACCTTATTCAACTGCCTATAGTCAATGCACATGCGCATCGTACCGTCTTTTTTCTTAATAAAAAAAACGGGAGCGCCCTAAGGTGATACACTAGGTTTGATAAATCCCTTACCCAAGAGATCATAAAGCTGAACACTGAGCTCCCTGAGCTTTGCAGGAGCCATCCGATATGGCGGAATAGAAATAGGCTGAGTACCCGGCTCAAGCTCAATCGAAAAATCAATATCACGCTCTGGGGGTAGGCCAGGTAAGTCGATAGGAAATGCATCTAAGAAGTCACGAACAATAGGAACTGACTCAACTGGAGGGACCTTCCTACTCATATCATGCACATAGGTCAAATATGATAACCATCCACTAGCCACTAGCCTCTGCCTAAATAAAAGAGATAACCCTAACTGGTGTGCTACCACGAGATCCCTGCCACACCACCAGAGGAATACCAGGAATGGCTAAGGTAACAGTCTTAGAGAAGCAATCTAAAACAACACGATAAGGAGATAACCAGTCCATTCCCAGAATCACATTGAAATCAACCATGTCAAGCAATATAAGGTCAGCCCGGGTGTCACGCCCCTGGATAGTAACTAAGCAAGATCGATATACCTGATCCACTACTAAAGACTAACCCACGGGGGTCGACATTCGCAACGGCGCTACCAGAGGCTCAGATATCATACTCAAGTGAGAGGCATAGTAAACAGAAACATACGAAAAAGTAGAGCTCGGATCAAATAAATCCAAGGCGGGCTGCTGGCATAAAAAAATCGTACATGTGATCACATCGTCTGATGCCTCAGCCTCCGCCCTCGTTGGAGCTGCATAGAAATGGCTATGTCTGCCTCTGCCCTGACCATCAAACCTACCACCTGACCAGCCTCCTCAAGGACCACCTCGTATACCCTGATGACCACCTCTACGGTCCTGACCCTGACCACGGCCTCTAGCTGGAGGTGCTGGTAAAGCTGGGGGAGCTACCTGAGGAACGGGAGCAATCCGACTATGCTAAGGGTAGTCCCTGGCCCATTGACCCATCTCACCACACTCATAGCAACCCTATCGAGGGCGACTCCCAGAAGAACGGTCATCATGGACTGAAGAACCTGACCGAAATACCTCGCGGCCCTGACTCAAACTAGCCTCGCTTCGACCAACATTTGATGCCTGAAGAGAGACATGTGTAGGTCTGCTAGACTGACACTGTCGAAATTGTCATCCGGTGCTATCATGATAATCCCTAGACCTAGGGTGGGAGTCACTGTAGCTGCCCTCATGCCTAGCCCTCTTCTCGCTGCCCCCTTGGGCCTCGCGACGAAGATGCTCCATAGTACTGGCATGGTTAACTACGTCTAAAAAAGATCGACCCGCAGAAACTAAGGATTGGGTCTCAAGCCGAAGCTGCAATCTTAACCCACGGACAAAGCACCTAACCCTCTCCTCCTCTATGGGTAATACCATCGCTGCATGACGGGAAAGGTCGTGGAACCTAGTCTCTTTCTGTCAATGACATAGAGCCCTGCTCCAACCTGCAGAACTAATCCCTGAGGCGGTCTCTGACGCTATGAGGAATAAACTTGGCCAATAAGGCCTCAGAAAACTCATCCCATGATACCGATGGAGATCTAAGTGGCCTGGTCTGAATGAATGTGTGTCACCATTGCCTGGCTGGCCCATCTAGCTGGTAAGCAATGAAATTGGCCCCTCTAGACTCCACTAGACCCAAAGTGCGAAGCCTCTCACGGCAAGTAGTAAGAAACTCGTGGGCATCCTCACCCACAACACTAGAAAACCTCGGTGGTGTCAACCTAAGAAACACACCAAGCATCTTCTGGTCCTCAAGCGGCATAGGTATGTTCGCTACCAAGGGTTGTACTCCCTCAGGTAGTACCTGCACCTGAGGTGCCCTCATTGTAGGCTGATCATGCGGTACTAGTGCTGGTATAACTAGGGCGGGTGGCTAATGCATACCCCCAAGCACACCCAAGATCTGAGCAATAGTGGCCTGGAGATCTGGAGTCAAAACTAGTTCGGGTGGCGGCTAGACTGGCCCCGGCCCCACCGACTGATCTGGTATACGATGTGCTGGAGGGTTCGCTACTAGCTCTGGATCCTCCTCTCTTTCCTGGGCTGGTGCTGCGGCCCTATCTCGACCTCGGGGTCGACATCTACCCCAAGTTGGGGCTGTCTGCATGCCCAAGTGCATCACCCCCGGCCGCGCCACCTCGCGAGCGAGCCATCCTGTGAAAGAGTGAAACAAGTGAGATTTCATGAAACCAATAAGACACACGTTGCACGAAATTGAAACAAAAGAGGAAATCTTCCTAAAGACATCCCGTAGCCTCCCAAAGATAACTTACAGATGTCTCCGCACCGATCCGCAGGACTCTACTAGACGTTAGCGCTGTACAAGTAAGACTGATGAACCTGGGGCTTTGATACCAACTTGTCACGACCAGATTTCTCAAATCATGATAACACCTACTATACCCTACCAATAGATAAGTAAACATGTAACCCAGAACAACAAGCAATGAGCGTAAGGGTAGAAACTAGCGAAAACAATAAACTAAACAAGTACAACAAGGCGGAAGAAAACCAAAATAAATATATATAGAAATCCCTCCCAGAACATGGAAGTCACTAGTACAGAGCTATCAAATAAATAGTACAAGTCCTAAAAGTAGACCACACAAAGCGTGACTCAAAAGCAATAAGACTAGCTAAAACAAAAGAAAGAGAATGAATAAACCCAAAACGCCAAGTTTACCAAAACAACAGGTACTCAGTAGGCATCACAGGCCGAGTGAGCAAAAAGGATAAAAACAATAAGAAAGGATAGAATCTAGACACAGAGAGGTCAAAGTAAAAACACTCGTGCGCAAGTTTAAGTAAAACCTGAACGAACCCCCATAATTCCAACAGGTACATATAATAGCTATGTCTACTGAGAAAGAAGGAAACCGGGCTCCCAGCCCAAAGTAACTAAGATAATCTATCAAACTCTACCCAACCGGCAGTACACTCCCAGTCCAGCTAGAAAGAGTGACCCTAAGGGACACCTAACCAAACAGTTCACTCCCAGCCCAACTAGAAAGAGGGATCCGTGAGTGAGGTAGATATCACAAGTCATCCTACCATGCAGTCAACTTCTAACCCAGCTAGAAAGAATGACCCGGGGACACCCAGCCAGCAGCACACTTCCAGCCCAGCTAGAAAGAGAGGCCCGGGGGCGATCGCCAATATCACCGAGTCTACCCAGCCAGCGATACGCTCCCAGTCCACCTAGAAAGAACGACCCCGAGGGTGATGGTATCTCCAATAGGATCCAAGCCTATACTATCTCAATCCCACACCTTTAGTGATGCACCAAACCTTTGAGAACGCGTCAAAACTAGAGGGAGAAGATACAAATGTGCAGCAAGCAGCGATAACACCTAATCTAAGGCTCAAACTATCAGACTCAAGTCTGCTAATCCAGTCTACAAGGAACGAAGTCATCCGAACGACGTCGGCAGAAAGTCTAAGCTATTCAGCCCACACGGGTCAGAAGTCTAAGGCAATGCTAGTCTAACCTAGACTAAGGACATCATGCTTACGGTTAAAGATAAACAAGCATACAACACATAGCATAAAAGAATACAATAGCATTTAGGACATAAACATGCAACTCTACTAAACCGGTTAACATGATACTATACCCGAAATATGGTCAATCGATCCTAATATGAGGTATCTAATCAAAGTAAAGTAGAAAACTGGTACCCACCCCCAATTCACTCCAATCGACATGCTTTTACACAATTAAGTTCAATCTAATAAAAAGAAAGTCGTAGCCTACCTTAAGGCTGACCGCGCGCGCTTCAAATCACTTTACCAGAGCTTTTCCTTCCCGAACGATCTTTGAACATTGTCACTCTATCAAATATAGGATTACAACGTTAGTACGGTCGTTTAGACACCAAAATTACAACAAATAGAGACGGGTCAATTTTGGAGTCAAAATATGAATCGTGGGACCCGCACCGAACTGTCCATATTTGACTCCGTCAAGAAACCCTAAACAGTATCCCGAACTTATGTTCCAAAATAGAACACAATTCGAGGCTCAAAACAAATCAAAAACCAACAAGCAAGAAAACCACATTTTAATCAACTTAAAAGAAAATAGCAGCAGTCTAACTCAGAATTAACGAGAATCAAAAAGTTCCCAGCACTCCTTGAACACTCTATGACGTAGCCATGATAATTTCCAACACGTGGAACTTCGAATCACCTAAAACTGAGCTAAAATGAGAGATATATCACCAAAACAAGAATGCCAAAAATAAAAGCTCGAAAAAGGGGTACACCAGTCAGGTTAATCGTGAAATTACCTCAAACTATGTGCATCAGACAACTTCCGAACACTCTACAGTGAAGCCACCGAAAATACGAAGCTCTCGCACTTTGAATCGCCTAATTCGGTTTTGAGATGAGAGAGTTATGAGGATTTTAAGTTTGGAAAAGAGTTGCTGATATTTCTGCATTCTATAGTAGATTTTCTGCATTATCTTTCCAAAAACTTAAAAACTCTGACGGGGTGCTCCGAACTCGTTCGAAATTCTGTGCACGCAAACGAAATATGCAACCATACCAAATTCAATATTTCGGATTCAATGGCACAGTCAAAATTTCCATACAAAGTCATCTTGGTAAAAAGTGGGTCCCACACCAAATCGTCATTTTAAGTCTAAAATCACAAAAGGGCTCGAAAAAATATCGAAAACCTCGGGACATAAAAGAAAGGTCAATCTAGACCAAACTCGACATTTTAGAGCTAACCACGCTAACGGAATTCTCATCCGAGCGCGTTTACTCAGAATGTTGACTAAAGTCAAACTTAAAGTTAAAACGCCTAATCGCATGTCTCACACTAAAAACCTCAGGAGTCATGCCGACCATTCTACTAGCCTAAAATGACCCTTCTGAAGCTGATGGAATCATCAGAATTGGATTCCGATGTCATCTTCTTAAACTTTTGATCAAAAATGATCGTTCAAGGTTCATAAGCTCCAAAAACACTTAAACTCGCACAATAACCAAACGAACGACCAGGTGATCGAACTATCAGTCACAGCAAGTCATAAATGACTTGGGATCGCTACAGAAACACTCTAAACGACTCACAGAAGGCAAAACACATAAATGACCAGAAGGGTCATTACACATGTGGAGTTTCCATTCCCAATGCCAAAATAGTTGCTAAAACATGTGGAGTTTCCATTCCCAAATGTTAAAATTGTAACGAAAAATGGTACTTGAAAAGGGTGAAGAGTAAATATATATCATAGAATGATCAAAATGACGTCATGGTATAAGCCATTATTGGTACTTTATATCTAAATAAATGGTTCTAATTAATCCATTCCCATTATTGATTAAGATTATTTTATATATATATATAATAGATGTGGAACTCTCTTTTGCCTCTTTGTGTATTTACTTTTTATATTTTGAACACTTGATAAAAATCTTCGTTTCACCACTGTATAGAGTGAATTTTACTATGATGATTGATAAATGAATTGGGAACACTAGAACTGTTTATGGGCTTAGATGATAATACATTGTTCCTTTAACAAAAAAAATTGAAACCTTTTTTTTGGAAATATGCAATTTTGCAATCAAAACTGTAATATAGTAATAAAAGAAATAAAAAACTACCATATGGACTAAAATGAGTGTACTAGTATACATGAAACTTGTGTGTTTGGGCACATGCTTATCATTTTGGAGTTTGTCTAACTGATCGGCAAGTCACTGATTTCTCCTTTATATCATCGAGTTGGCTTGAGTTTCTGAGCAGAACTATTTGGAATTTTAGGCAAGCTAGGTGACCTCATTCTTCACTTTTTCAAGTACTTGACTTGGTTTTGCTTTCATATGTCCTTGAGCTCTCATAAATGTAATTTAAGCAATTTTATATTATAAATGGACATAAACAAGCATTGAGGACTTATTTATGCGAACTTGAAGCCTAAAATGAGTCCAAAATGTTTGACTCATCACTTATGCCATTGGATTTTAACCAAGTACTTAGCATTCATTATTTCACTCCACTGTTTATTTTGATGATGAATCCGCTGCCTTCTATGGCACAAGCCTTTGCTTTGTTGATTCAAGAGGAAAAACAGAGGGAATTTAAGCCTAACAACCAAATTGTTGAAAGTAGTTCGCTCATCGCAAGTTCACCAGATTTACCAGGAGGAAGAAACTTTCGAAATTAATGAGCTCAAGAGGTTCCTTGACAATCAGTTCAAGATCAAAGATCTTGGAATACTGCATTACTTCTTGGGTCCGGAAATTCTGTACAAAGATAATGGAATTTTACTTCCTTTGGGGTTGTAGGTGAAAAAGTCACAGGTATAGAGGATATGCCTTTCATTTTTACAAAGGATACATGACTAAGTCTATAATGCCATAGTAAATCCATGCTATCAGTAGGAAAATAATTGAAAGATTTGTCTGCGACATTTTCTTTATTGTTAACAAATGAAGGGTTTATTACATTTGAATGAGAAGAGCATGAGTGAGAAACACATTGACGGTGTATTTTATTGCTAGGTAAAGGAAAGTATGATGTAGAATGTTGTTGTGCACTGGAGCTGGTCTTTTGCAAACAGTCTAACCAAAGGAAGTAAAGACCATCATGAACTTTACCAATCTCCAGAGGCCTCTTCAGTGAAGGGGCCTGCAGTATACAAGAATTGTTAGAAAAAGAAATGGTACATTTGAGGTGATCTACTAGAGAATTTATGGAGATTAAGTTGTATTTGAAAGAAGGAGCATAGAGTACTCCAGACAGAGTGATCTTGGGAGTAAGGTGCACATTACCCACCTCTGTAACTTTGACTCTATATCCATTTGGTAATCTGACTAACATAGGATATGGGAGAATGATTATATTCACAAGATGGATTTTGTTAAAAGTCATATGGTGAAAAGCTCCTGAGTCTAATATCCATAAGTCAGTCTTTGTTTTGAAACATTCACATGAGAGTTTAATAACATCAGGAGAGAAAGAACAAGCAAAGGTACCTGCAAAGTTCACAGCTCCACATGTTACAACATTTTGATCTGCCACAGTGTTGGTGTCTTGGAACTGGTCTAACAAATGAGCAACTTGATCATATTGTTCCTTTGTGATACTGATGTTTTGACCTCCTTGTGCATCAAATTGAGAGCATGATTCCCCTTTTTGATTAACAACAATTCCATCATAGGATACTCTCACAGAATTAGCTGTTACACCCTATCCCTTAGTGTTGTGCCTGTGATTTGGGTAAGTACTGTGGGTTTGTCTTGAATTGTACTGATCAGTGTTAGGAGCTTTCTGATGCTGGTTTGTGCCATAATTGTTGGAGGATTGAGAATTAAAAGATTTTTGAGATGGTCCACCAGATGGATAACCATGTAACTTGTGGCATTTGTCCTTAACATGACCTAGCCTTCTACAGAATTCACAAAAAGGTCTGCCCTAGGTGCATTAGTGTTAGGAGAATAGTTTGTTCGAAAGTTTCTTCCTCCTGGTACATCTGGTGAACTTGCGATGAGCGAACTACTTTCAGCAAACATTTGGTTATTAGGCTTGAATTCCCTCTGTTTTTCCCCTTGTATCAACAAAGCAAAGACTTGTGCCATAGAAGGCAGCAGATTCATCATCAAAATACTCCCTCTAATCGTGGTATACACCACATTTAAGCCCATGAGAAAATGAATTAAACATCTATCTTGCTCTGCCTTATAAGTATTTGCCTTAGCTACACAGATACACACACAATTGCAGTGACTTAAAACACACAAATTGTTCAATTCTTCCCAAAGTTTCTTCATGCAAGTGTAGTATGTAGTGATATCGAGAATACCTTGACTGAGATCATTGATTTCCTTCTGAGTTTGGTATAATTTTGCTCCATTTGTCTGATCATAACGATCCTCCAGTTTCGTCCACAGCTCCAGTGCATCACTGACATACTCGACACTATCTGCAATGTCTCGACCTAGAGAATTGAGAATCCAGGACGTAACCATATCATCACATCTTACCCATTGCCGATAAGTGGAATGAGTCGTGTCTGGTCTTTTACATTTGCCATTGATGAAAACTAGTTTGTTCTTCACTGATAAGGATCGAAGCATACTACGACGCCGGGAATGAAAATCAGTGCCATCAAAAGGAACGGGCACAAGTACTGCACCAGGATTATTTGAGGGATGAATGTAGAAAGGACTTTCTGTATCAACTCCAGAGAAAGTAGAATTGCTTGCTGAAGCAGTGCTCGCAGATATGAGTTCCGCCATTTTTTATCAGAAATAAAGGAAAATCGAAGAGAATCAGGGAAAAGAAATAATCTGATAAGGTAATCAAAGATGAAGAGGAAGAGAAAGAACAAATTGTCCTTGCTCTGATACCATGTTAAGATGAGAGACTTGGGAGGATGAAATCCTCCATTAGAGATGAGAACACAGAGCTCAATTGAGAGAAGAAGAGCGAAAATATGTATATTAACTTGTTGCTTACAATGGTAGCTCACAAATGTATTTATATAACTAAGTAAGAAAATATATAAATCCTAACTAACTTGAAGAGAAAAGAATAACTGCTACATGATTGACAGATGTGTACAACTAACTCTAACAAACTCAATGTAATTAATATGTCATGTATACTAATTTAAGTTACTTAATCTCAATATATCCCTATTTTGATGATGAATCCACTGCTTTCTATGGCACAAGCCTTTGCTTTGTTGATATAAGAGGAAAAACAGAGGGAATTCACCAAAACAACCTTTTTTTTGCCTTATATGCCCAATGGCCAGACAATCTAGATTACCTTTTCCATCTAAGTCTAACAATAGTACCAGTATTTTTGAATTACTACATGTTGACCTCTGGGGGCCTTACCAAACAGCAACTCATGACAATTTTAAGTATTTTATCACCTTGGTTGATGACTTTAGCAAATCAACTTGGACACATCTTCTTAGCAGTAAAAGCAATGCCTTACATATCATCAAAGCTTTTGTCCTCATGGTTGAAAACCAATTCAAAACCACCATTAAAATAATTAGATCAGACAATGGGTTGGAGTTTACTAATAATGAATCCATTATGTTTTTTCAGAACAAGGGAATTATCCACCAAAAATCATGTCCTTATACACCCCAATAAAATGGGGTAGTGGAAAGAAATCACAAATACATTCTTGAAACAGCAAGGGCTCTCATTTTCCAATCCAAACTTCTAGTAAAGTACTGGGGTGAGTGTATACTCCTCCACATATCTCATCAATAGACTTCCCTCTTTCCCTCTCCACAATAAGTGCCCTTTGTTACCCCACCATTCCAAAACCCACAGAACCAAATTTGAACTAAAGGTCATGCCGCTTGTATTTGTTGGATATCCTTATGCCACAAAGGGTTACAAAGTTTTGAATTTGACCACTCAGAAAATCCATGTCTCAAGGGATGTTATTTTTAATGAAACCATTTTTCCTTTTTCCATGTCTAAAGATAATGCCCATTTCCCATCTTTCCCTTTTCATTATGTGACTCTAAATGATTATCCCTTGTCCTATAATGATAATTGTAATTCTTCTCCCTCTGAACAAAATGATCAGGACCAAATAGTTGATGATATTGTCCTTGTTAATGCACCTGCTACTGATAACACATCATGTCAACCTGTTCCTTCCACCTTAATTCAACATACTTCATATGTAGACACACACTCTCTTCCCCTTAGAAAATCACAAAGAGCACACAAGATCCCTACATATTTGTCTGATTATGTGCACACAATTCCCTCTCCAGCTACATCATCTACACCATCATCTTCATCCCTCAGTTCCCTGTTTTCCCTTAGGAACCATGTCTCACCTATTGCTCTAGCTCCTGACAATCAGTCTTTTGTGATGAATGTTTCTCATGATTGTGAACCTAATTCGTTTGAGAAAGCATCCATGGATCCTGCTTGGCAAAGAGTTATGACACAAGAATTTACTGCCTTACATGACAACAACACTTGGACTCTCACAACTCTACCAATTGGTAAGAAGGCTATTGGGTGCAAGTGGGTTTACAAAGTCAAGCATAAGGCTGATAGGATCATAGAAAGGTATAAAGTTAGGTTGGTGGTGAAGGGATATACTCAGCATCATGGTATAGACTATACAGAAACTTTTTCACCTGTTGTCAAGATGACAACTGTGAGGGCACTCATTGCCATTGTTGCAAAGAAACAGTAGGATATATATCAACTTGATGTTAACAATGTATTTCTCCAAGGAGATCTACATGAGGAAGTATATATAGATGTACGACCAGGTCTAATCACTCCTCACAAAGATGTAGTTTGTAGGCTTAACAAGTCATTATATGGTCTGAAACAGGCTAGTAGACAGTGGTATGAAAAACTGACTGCAGCACTTCATACAAGAGGCTATGTTCATTTACTCCATGATTACTCTTTGTTTTACAGGAAAAGGGGTACTTCTACTGTGTTTCTAGGTGTTTATGTTGATGACATCCTGCTCACAAGAACAAACATTGCTGAAATTAATGAGCTCAAGAGGTTCCTTGACAATCAGTTCAAGATCAAAGATCTTGGAAGACTGCATTACTTCTTGGGTTTGGAAATTCTGTACAAAGATGATGGGATTCTGATTTCTCAAAGGAAATTTGTCTTGGACCTTCTTAAGGAATTCAAATGTGATCACATGACACCATTGTCTTCTCCCCTTGATCCAAATGTCAAACTTAAATCACATGAAAGGAAAGCCATAACTGATCCTACTTATTATAGAAAACTAGTTGGCAAGTTGAATTTTCTTACAAATACTCGACTTGATCTTGCTTATGGTGTGCAACTTCTTAGTCAATACATGCAGGATCCTAGGGAACCTCATCTACATGCTGCTTTTCACATGCTCAGGTATCTCAAGAAGTATCCCACTCTAGGTGTTTTTATGTCCTCATCTGCGAACTTTAGGGTACAGGCCTACTGTGACTCTGACTGGGCTGCATGCCCTGACTCAAGGAGGTCGGTTAGTGGTTATATTGTGTTGTTGGGAGATAGCCTTGTTAGCTGGAAGTCCAAGAAACAAGAAATAATTTCCCTATCATCAGCTGAAGCAGAGTACAGATCCTTGAGAAAGGTTGTAGGTGAATTGACTTGGTTGCAAAGGTTATTTGAAGAACTGAATGTACCTCAGACTGGGCAATTCTCTATGTACTGTGATAGTCAGGCAGCCATTCACATTGCAAGGAATCCTATATTCCATGAACGTACAAAACACAATGAAGTTGATTGCCATTTTGTGAGGACTAAACTGCAAGAGGGACTCATTATCTTGCACCACATTGACACTAATGCTCAGTTAACTGACATTCTTACCAAAGCCCTCACTGGCATCAAGCATTTTGCTCTCTTAGACAAGTTGGTTTCGATTACTTCTCCTCCAACTTGAGGGGGGGGGGGGGGGTATTGAGATTAAGTAACTTAAATTAGTGTACATGACATATTAATTACATTGAGTTTGTTAGAGTTAGTTGTACACAACTGTCAAT